>CAUYQU010072485.1:0-12603 GCA_963574635.1 Cheracebus regulus | reverse complement strand
ACCCACTTGGGCCTAAAGCATGTTCATTTTACAGAAAAGGAAACTGAGCCACAGAGTGTTCTCACTGAGTCAACGTTGAGGTCTGTTTCCTGCATTTGTAGAAATTTGTAAAAATCTGGAGGAAAAACCTTAAAGGAACTAGATTTAAGAAGAGAAGGCTGAGTGAAAGTCCTTAAAGGGAAGAGACTTGCCCGTGCTCCCAGAGCTCATTTGTGAAGTGCCAGGTTCTAGCCCGGCTCCCCAGCTCCCAGGTCTGTGGTCCTGGTTCATTGAGCCACCAGTGATGACTTAGACCTGAGATGTCGCGTGAGCGCCTTTAGTTAGACCTAGGGTAGAACTGTTGACCGTTCACTAGACCGCCAGAGCATTTTCCTAGAAAGCTTTGAGAGGAGACATCTTGTGGACTCAGGGTTTTAGGTACAGATCAGCCCACAGACAGTGTCCCCAGACTCTGATTCTCCCCTCCCTTCTTCCTCCGACACAGACAAGGCAGTGGTCCCAGGCCAGCAAACCTTTTCTGGCAGACAGTACCTTTGGAGAGTGGCCTCTTAATTTGGCCTTGCATTGGGGAAAGGTCAGCTGGGGGGCCAGCTTGGCCTTGGCTGTGCACTCTGGTTACAACCCAGGTGGCAGGCAGCCCACTCCCCTTACCTCCCCTGGCATCAGCAGCTTCCTCCCATGGACGGACACAAGCTGTCTAGGCTCCGCAGGACAGGGCAGGCTGGCGGCTGCTCCCTCTGATCCCCTAAGGTGGAGCAAGGAGGTGACAGCACCCCGATTCAAACCCTCTTGCTCTGCCTCTCCTCACCTGATGCTTTTCTGTGTGGTCTAACACTATCCAGGGATCAAGGGCCACCTGAGAGCTTGCCTGACCACCCATCCCAAGCTGGCCCCTGGTCCTCTGGACATGTCCCTGTCTGAAGCACCCATGGTGTGGGCACACGCCACTCCTGAGCTAGGTGACACTTTGAAATCAGGAGCCCCCTTCATCATCTTTTTCAATACTGGAAGCCATGGGCGCTCCTTGGGGTTTTCTAGTGTGCTTCAGGCTCGGCAACAGTCCCTCGGGAGCCAGGCCCATGGGGAGCGCTCAGCCTTGCTGTTGAGGGGTCTGAGTCAGCCAAGGGGCTGTACATGCGCACTGACTGGCTTTTCTTCATGAGCAAACGGGCTCAGGCCTCCTCTCCAGGGACACGCAGTGTTTCAGCAGTTTTGCCCCCCATGCCCGCTGCTGCCCACAGTCAGGACAAGAAGTGTGGACACTCCTTGTTGTTTACAGAGGCGGAGGGCACTGTGGCAGTCACACAGGGCAAGGCTGAGGGCCCGGCACCTCCCTGGAACCTCCCAAGTGTGCAGAAGGCCCTAGGGGAAAGTGTGAGGAGAGGGGAGGAGGCGGCCAGTGCTGGGTGAGGAATGGTGCGGGGGTCAAGGGAGGCTCCGGGAGTTGCTCAGGCTGTGCGTGGTTGGCGGCCATGGTTCCTGTTAATCTTGTTATCAGGTTTCAGTCCCCACAGTGAGGCCTTGTCTTCCTCTCGCTGCTAGGAGTTCCCTGTGATCCAGAGAGGGAACCCACAGAATCCTCACCCCACGTTTCCGCTTAGGATGGGCAGAGAGTGAGGGCAGGGCTCCTCCCGGTGCGGAAGGTACCCTGCACCCCCTCGCCACTTCCAGCCTTTTGTCCTTCTCCCCGCTGAGAGGCTGCTGGTATCTCTGCAGGTCGGAATGAGCTGATTGCCCGCTACATCAAGCTCCGGACAGGGAAGACCCGCACCAGGAAGCAGGTGGGCCTCAGGAGACGGGTTGGGGTCCCAGGGGTGGTACCCCAGCACCAGCCTGCTCCCAAGGTGGGCCAGGTCTTCCCAGGACCAGGCTCGGGCTTCTAAGGGGCAGCAGCTCTGGATGAGTTATCTCTGTTGGGCATGTCACAGGTGGTCCAGTTTCCTTTTTTTGTTGCTGTTTTTGAGATGAAGTTTCACTCTTGTCACCCAGGCTGGAGTGCAGTGGTACGATCTTGGCTCACTGCAACCTCCACCTTCCAGGTTCAAGATTCTCCTACCTCAGCCCCCCAAGTAGCTGGGATTACAGGCACCCACTACCACGCCCAGCCAATTTTTTATATTTTTAGTAGAGACAGGGTTTCACTATGTTGGCCAGGCTGGTCTTGAACTCCTGACCAAGGTAATCCACCTACCTCAGCCTCCCAAAGTGCGAGAATTACAGGTGTGAGCCACCACGCCCGGCCAGGTAGTCCAGTTTTCTTGGAGTCTCTGTTGCCATCACTTAGGAGGAAACCCCTTGCCTCTCTGGGAGTCAACAGCCCCCTCTCATCCTTCTCCAGGAAACTAGGACGGACAGTGAAACATTGGCACCACTTTTTTTTTTTTTGATTTGGAGTCCCACTCTCTCTCCTAGGCTGGAGTGCAGTGGCACGGTCTCAACTCACTGCAACCTCTGTCTCCTGGGTTCAAGCAATTCTGCTACCTCAGCCTCCTAAGTAGCTGAGATTACAGGAATGTGCCATCACGCCCAGTTAATTTTTGTATTTTTAGCAGAAACAGGGTTTCACCATGTCGGCCATGCTGGTCTTGAACTCCTGACCTCGAGTGATCTGCCTGCCTTGGCCTCCCAAAATGTTGGGATTATAGGTGTGAGCCAACCCTCCTGGCTGGCACTGGACTTTGAAATATTGCCAGCTTCTGGATTAGCTGGGCAAGGCAGGACTGAGGGCCCACCAATTGACTCATTCATTCATTCATTCATTTGGTCCACAGATATGGGTTGAGGGCTGTGGAGGGTGAGGGTCGGGAAGCCAGGCTGGGGAACACAGGCTGTCGGGAGGTAGGGACAGGAGCCCTCTCTCCCTGCCACAGGTCTCCAGCCACATCCAGGTGCTGGCTCGTCGCAAAGCTCGCGAGATCCAGGCCAAGCTAAAGGTAAGGAAACTGCAGTGTCGGGGCTGAAGGGCCGGGAGTGGGGGGCTTTCACCAGCAGAAGTCTCCCCTTTGGGGTCAGGGTGTGGCTGCTGATGTGCAAGTCAATGTGCTTCTCTCTGCTGAAGAGAGCCAGGCTGGGCCTATAACCTCTCCCATCTGCACAGGAGGGCCAAGTGTGTGGATGTCCCACACCCTGGGAGCCACAGGCCAGGCTCCTGCTCAGATTCCCCACTTGCTGGCTCCTGCTTAGAGGAGCTCATATGGCTCAGAGCAGCAGGATCACCCGCCAGCCTTCATTTCTTGAGGGTCACTTAGTGCCCTTAACCAGAGCATGTGGAGTGGCAGGGGCCTGGAGGGTGGCCGCTGTGGGGGTTGGGGTGGGGGTGGTGTTTATGGTATTGTGGGAATTTCTTCCCCAGGGAAGGACTGGGGGTTCCTTCCCTTCCCTGGGTCAGCCCCGTCTTGCAGGGCCTCTGCTGATAGGTGATGGCTCTGGGGGGCCTGATGTTGCTGGCATTCCCCTCAGGTGTTCCTGCTCCTCACGGGAGTCAGGCCTCTGGGACCCTGGAACCAGCGGCCCTTTGGGTGAACACTAGGAGGGAGTGAGAGCTCCATCAGGGAGCTGATGACAACAGAGCCTGCACAGCCAGTCAGTGGGAAGATCTGACATTTGAGGCATTAGACTAGACCATTTATGAACATTTTTATTTATTTATTTTTAGAGACAGGATCTCTCTCTGTCACCCACGCTGGAGTGCAGTGACACAATCATAGCTCACTGCAGCCTCGACCTCATAAGCTCCAGCAACACTCCTACGTCAGTCTTGTCCTGAATAGCTGGGACCACAGGGAAGCACCACCACTCAGCCATTTTTTTCTATTTTTTTAATAGAGACAGCATCTGTGTTGCCTGAGCAGGTATTAAACCTCTGGGTTCAAGAGATCCTCCTGCCTTGGCCTCTCAAAGTGCTGAGATTATAGGCATGAGCCACTGGGCCTGGCCTATGTCTAAACCACATTTGTTTTTTAAAGCAATGTAGCCCCTTTTCTTGTTTTCCCCCAACAACATATCACCCTAATGTGTTATCAGAGGAGCCATTTTGGTCAAAGCTAGGTTGGCAGGGCCCCTCTCCTCCCATGAATCCTCTCCTACCCCATGGCACGTGAATGCTAGGGGACCTCAGAACCCAGTTGGAAAGCCACTGGGAGGCCAGGTGTGGTGGCTCATGTCTGTTATCTCAGCACTTTGGGAGGCCAAGATGGACAGATCACTTGAGGTCAGGAGTTGAGACCAACCTGGTCAACATGGTGAAACCCTGTCTCCACTGAAAATATAAAAATTAGCCAGGTGTGGTGGCCCACAACTATGATCTCAGCGACTTAGGAGGCTTGGGCAGGAGAATCACTTGAACCCAGGAGGTGAAGGTTGCAGTGAGCTGAGATGATGTCACTGCACTTGAGCATGGGCAACAGAGTGAGATTCCATCTCAAAAAAAGAACCCCTGGGCTAGCTGGGCACGCACGCCTGTAATCCCAGCTACTTGAAGGTGGAGGCAGGAGGGTTTCTTGAGGCCCGGAGTTGGAGGCTGAGTGAGGTATGATCGTGCCTATGACTGGCCACTTCACTTCAGCCTGGGCAATACAGTGAGACCCCATCTCTAAAAATATTTTTTATATTAAAGAAAAGCCACTGGACTAGATGACCTTGAGAGTCTCATCCGGCCCTGGCAGTTCATGATCCTGACACTGGAATCTCAGAATGAGTGGGTGGGAACCACAGGCCTTTCTGCCTCCTAGGAAGCCACACCCCACTGCCCACTCAGTTCCATTCCTCCTGCCATCAGCCCAGCTGTTCCCCGAGCCTCACAGCTGTGGTCTGGCACCTCGCTCCTGTTTCCCTGGGACAACTGACCAGGCCTCAGCTGTTGCTCCCTGCCTCTCAGCCTGGCTCATGTTCCCCGGGAGCACCCACATCCCTGGAGCCCAGCCTTGCTCCCGTTTTTCCTCTCTCGTCTGCCTCTGACTCACTGGGGACCCCATAGGTGACCACAGTAAACAGACTTCCCACTGCTGGGTCTAGGGTGATCCCTTGGGGGCCGGCTGTGTGGCCCACACTTGCTTTAGGGGATTGTACTTGTCCTTGTCCACGGGTTCTGACCTGGGGCCCAGGGACAGCCTTCAGTAGATGGCTGGACAGACACTAAGGGGAGCCATAAACGCCTTAAAATATGCAAATGTTCATGTCTGTGTGAGTTTCCCTGGAGAGATTGCTGTGAGGATTTTGTCATATTCTCAAAGGATCTGGAACCCAAAGTGATTAAGCTCTGGGTTGGCCAGTGATCCGGTAGAAATCCTGAGTGAGAGGCTGGGTCCTAGGCCTGGCTCTGCCCCGTGGCCATGGGTGCTTGGGCAGTGTCACCGGAGCCTCCTGGAGCTCCGTTCAGTTTCCTCATCTGTAAAATGACAGGCGAGCAAGGTGGCATCCGAGTTTCCCTCCTGCCCCGGTTAGCGGCTCCTGGCTCCATTGCCCGGCCACTGCTGTCACTCCCTATCAAGTCCTTCCCACTTCCTCCTGACCCCTGCCCCACCCTGCCCAGGCCTGGTTTCCTGAGCCCCAGCCGTTTGTTTAGATCGAGTATCCAGGAAGGCAGGCACTGAGCAGATGCAGCCCCAGCCTCGTGATGCAGTCAAGTGCCGAGGTCTGTGAGCTTGTGGGGGTGTGCCTGCCAAGTCCCTCGTACCCTCTTGCAGGGAGAGATCGGGGGCTGGCCTCCTGAAAAGTGCAAGTGACCTGGGAGGAGACACACCCTTAGACTTACTAGTTAACTCCCTCTTTGGTTATCAGAGGCAGCCTCTGAGAGCAAAGCCCAAGTCTGGCCCAAAAGGACAGTGGGGAGGGGGCCAGGAAGGGCCAGGGACAAACCTCATCTGTTTCACTGCTTTGTCCACGTTGAAGATGACTCACTACTCAGAACGGTTCCCCCTCCCCACTGCCCTCTGATGTCAAATCCTGACGCATCTCCCCCCAACCCTTGGTCTGCACGGTCCCCTGTGCGCCAGTCTTGACCAAGCTCACCTGGCCACCATCACCACTCTCAGTACCCTAGTCACCCAAATTCTCAGAGCCTCAATTTCTTCATCTTAAAATAAAGGTCCTGCTAGTCCTGTTAGTCTCACAGAGTCAGAGTGAGGTTGTATTTTGTTTTTATTTTTGAGACAGAGTTTCACTCTTGTTGCCCAGGCTGGAGTGCAGTGGTGTGATCTCAGCTCACAGCAACTTCCACCTCCCAGGTTCAAGCGAGTCTCCTGCCCCAGCCTCCCGAGTAGCTGGGATTGCAGGCATGCACTACTACGCCCAGTTAATTTTTTATTTTTAGTAGAGACGGGGTTTCTCCATGTTGGTCAGGCTGGTCTTGAACTCCCGACCCCAGTTGCTCTCCCCACCTCAGGCTCCCAAAGTTCTGGGATTACAGGTGTGAGCCACCACGCCCAACCAAGGTTGTGGTCTTGAAAACCTTCCGTGGGCTACCTTGTGCCACATGGGTGAAATGGTCACCTTAAGAGGACGAGTGGAAAGGCCTGCTGTGTTCTGGCCCCACACTGCCTAGTGCCAGGAGGATCGGGGAGCACTTAGCCTCTCCTGAGCCTTCAGGCTGCGGTGCTGCCCACCTCACAGAGCTGCGGTGGGGACCGCGTGGAGGCATCCCTCAGAAGAGCGTGCGAGCTCCAAGGCTCACTGTTGCTTCTCAACTTCTGTGTTTACTTTATTTAGCTTTTAGAGACTCCCACTCTGTCGCCCAGGCTGGAATGCAGTGGAGCTATCACAGCTCACTGCAGCCTTGACCTCCTGGGCTGAGGTGATCCTCCTGCCTACCAAGTAGTTGGGAGGTTCTCAACCTTTGTATCACTTAAGGGAGATCCAGGTCTACCAAGTTAATTATTGTTAATTATCCAACAATGGTTTTATCTTTCTCATTTAAAAAATTCATGGCTGGGAGCAGTGGCTCATGCCTATAATCCCAGCACTGGGAGGTTGAGGCGGGAAGATCGCTTGAAGCCGAGTTTGAGACCAGCCTGGGGTATAGTGAGATGCTATCTGAAGATCATAAAGATATTTAATTTCTTTTTTTTTGTTTTTTTTTTGAGACAGATTCTTGCTCCATTGCCCAGGCTGGAGTGGTACAGTGGTGCAATCTCAGCTCACTGCAGCCTCTGCTTCCCAGGTTTAAGCAGTCCTCCCACCTCAGCTTCTTGAGTATTGTGGCCTACAGGCGCACACTACCACACCCAGCTAATTTTTGTATTTTTCGTAGAGACGGTTTCGCCAAGTTGCCCAGGCTAGTCTAGAATTCCTGGGCTCAAGCGATTTACCCCCCTCAGCCTCTCTAGGTGCTGGGATTATACGCAAGAGCCACCGCACCCGGCCAGATATTGAATCTCTCTCTCTCTTTTTTTTAATTAGAGATGGGGTTTCACTGTCTTGGCCAGGCTGGTCTTGAACTGCTGACCTCATGATCCACCCACCTTGGCCTCCCAAAGTGCTGGGATTACAGGTGTGAGCCACCACACCCAGCAGATACTGAGTTTCTAAACAGAGCTCCTGAGTTGACTCAGTCGAGCCATTTAGCACTGATAAAGCTGCAGACAGTGAATAATACTTGCTGTTCCAGTCTCTGTGTGTGTGTGTGTATGTGTGTGTGTGGTCTTACTTTGGATAATCCCTGCTGGGTACAGTAACGCATGCCTGTGGTCCCAGCTACTCAGAAGGCTAAGATGGGAGGATTATTTGAACCCAGGAGTTTGAGGCTGCAATGAGCTGTGATTGTACAATTCTCCAGCCTGTGCGACAGAGTGAGACCCTGTCTCTGAAAGCAAAACAAAACAAAACAAAAACAAAATTTCCGTTAGGCTTCTTGAAATAGGGAATGTTGTGTCATTGGTTTTGAAGACCTTTGGAATTGGGGCACTCAGGATGGAAACCACTGGCTTATACGAATATAACAAATTATTACTGTTGTTACCGGTGCCATCCCAAGTGGCTTTCCCTGTCTGCATATTTTTTCGGGGCCTATGCAAGGTGAATCCATCTTCTGGGGTCTTAGAACCTTTGAAGGGCAGACAGTGAGTATTTACATTCTGACAGGTGAAAGATGGGTGAGTCCCGGTGCCTGCAGTGCCCAGGGAGATCCTTAGGGCAGGAACGAGGCCAGTAGGGCCACAGGAGGTGGTCTCTTGCCTCCAGACAGCCCGTGTGGGCAGGGACAATCCTTCCTGTGCACTTGAGGAGGGATCCAGCAGATACTTACGCATAATTTTCACAAGACAGTTGCGGAGCTAGGCACCCGTGGTAGAGAGGTGAGCAAGGCATAGAAGACCCTTGTTCTCAAGGTGGCCCCGTAATTAGCAAAATAACAGATAATGTTTCTCTAAGCTCTGATGAAATAAGCAGGGTAAATATCATGGCCCTCTGACAGATGAGAAAACTGACCAGAGAAACCAGGTGACTTTCTCAGTTGCAAAACAAGTTAATAGCTCGGCCCAGACTTAACGCCTGGTCCCCCAGCTCTGGCCACTGGCAGCAAGACAGCTTCCCTGACCTGAGGGCCAGACCCACCTGGTGTCAGCCTGACTAGTGACCCTGCTGAGGTCCTCCCTTGCAATGTCTCCCCCAGGACCAGGCAGCTAAGGACAAGGCCCTGCAGAGCATGGCTGCCATGTCGTCTGCACAGATCATCTCCGCCACGGCCTTCCACAGTAGCATGGCCCTCGCCCGGGGCCCCGGCTGCCCAGCAGTCTCAGGGGTAAGTGGGCTACTGAGAGCTGGAGGCCAGGCCAGCCTTCTCCTCCTCCCTCCTCCCCCTTCAGAAGAGCCAGAAGCACCGGCCGGCCCAGATTTCTCTTACCTGAGTCCTATTGTCCAGGGCAGTCAGGGAAGGAGGGAACAAGGACCCAGGGGCCACACAAGTCCCAGCTTGGCTGGTATTGGGACAGCTTTTCACAAAGGGGAAGGGGGCCACCCCCGGGAGCTGACCAACTGGTAGCTCTGCCAAGCTGGCCCAATTTACAGATGAGGAAGCTGAAGCCGAAGGAGCTGGAGCTAAAGCCTGAGACCAGTGTGTCCCTGGGCAGCCCATGCCACGCAGCCTCATTCCTGCCCTCCTGCCAGGTGGAGAGCTGGTGCCCAAAGCAAAGCCCTGCTCAGATTTTAAATTTCCCAGCCATGGCCATGTTGGCCACACTCTCAGACTGATCCAGAACAGCCCCTTTTCAGAGCTGTCTCCTCACAGGGTTTTCTTGGCTCCAGGGACTAAGTGAGTCTTCAAGGCACTTGCAGCACCACCCTAGGCATGTGGGGAAGGGGCAGTGCCAGGCCACAGCATTTTTTTAAAGTGTGTCCCAGAGAGCACTAGACCATCTGCGTGTTAAACAGATAGGACGCAGTGGTTCTGTGGGTAAGTGTGGGACCCTTGGCAGTAAGTGGGTTCTTGGCACTGGGACTTTTCCAAGCCTTAGGTGCTGGTCTGCACTGTGACTGCAGGGGGTTGCCCTGTGCAGCGTGGACCACACCTCGGTGCTTTTCCCACGGAGCCCCTCATCCACAGAGCCTGAGAGCCTTCTGGAACACACTCTGGGCCTGTTAGCATTTACTAGCTAGGCGAGGGCTTGGGCTGCAGCCTCTCCTCGCAGTGGAGGCCTTGCCCTGTCCCACCCCCATCCCCATGCCACGGGGCCCCTGGTGCACCTGGGGCCATGCTGATTCCATGCCTTTTGCCTCCTCAGTTTTGGCAAGGAGCTTTGCCAGGCCAAGCCGGAACGTCCCATGAGTGAGTATGACCTGGTTTCTGCTGCCAGTTGCTTCCTTAACTGAACTTGAACCCATAAACTCATGACATTGAGCCTGGGCTCCAGAGTGTGCTAGGGCCACTGCTGGGGTCAGCCTTTCAGGATGGCTTTGAGCTCAGGGATTGGGCTCTCCTGTTCTCAGGCATCACTGGGCTCATCTGTGATGTCCACACCCTAGGGTGGTATTTGCCAAAACTCCAGTCTGTCCAGGGTATAGGCAGGGCCAGAGCCGGAGTCCCCCAGGGGAGGAGATTGGTAATGAGACCTCTGGCTGGCCTGGGAGGAAGAGAGGGAGGGGTGGATTTCTTCATTGGACACACTGTGTCTGTGGACCCACCACGAAACTGGAGGGAGCCAGCAGGGGCGGGAGCAGGAGACTGAGGCCCATCAGGACCACTGAAATCCTGACTACCAGGACCTGCCACACAGACCGCTGGACCCAGTGCAGGGGTCCAGGGCAGCAGCCTGCCCAAGGCTGACACCTCCCTCTCCTCTCTCCCGCAGTGTGAAGCCTTTCTCTCAACAAACCTATGCTGTCCAGCCTCTGCCAGGTAGGTGGGCGCTGTGTGGCTCCCTTGCCATTGCAGCTGTGTGGCTCCTGCCTCTGGGCCCAGGCCCCCGACAGCTGAACGCCTGGATGTCCCTCTTAGATGCTGCCCATCGTGCACTGCGACCACACATCCCAGTCCCTGGCCATATCCCATTCCTTGCCCCCAGCATGCACACCTCAGCCGGGTGCCAAGCCCCTTTATGCCCCTCAGGTTGCCTTGCTGCCATCCCCCTCCCAGCTGTGCTCAGGGCTTGTGGGGCACATGCAGTTCCAAGTGCAGTGCCTGCGCCTGGGTGGCCGCCCCACCCAACCAGCCTTGTTGCTGCAGCGTGCCTCGAACACCTGGCTCCTGGGAGGGCTGAGGGGTGTCCAACTTAGCAGCCTGCGGCCCCTCCCGGGAAGATGGACCCTTGTGGGAGAAGACCTGGTCGGTGGAGGCAGCCAACGTTGCCGACAGGAGCCCGCACCCCACCCTTTCACTGACGGGCTCCACTCTGTCCTCGCCTCTTTCTCAGGAGGCACTCTCAGCGCCTCCCGATCTGTAGGACAACACCAGCTCCTCATCCTTAAGCTGCCCTTTCTGGCGTGGAGTCTGCCTCTCGGCCCCTTGGCTTTCCCTGCCACCGATAGCAGCCCTGCTCCTCCTCCTGCCCCCAAGTCCTGAAGGCTGCTTTCTCTCGTTTACACATCAAAACCAAGTCACAGCATCACATCTCGTCTGCCCTCTGTCTCATGCCAGTCCTCTCCTGTCCATGCTGACCCTGTCTTCACTCCAGGCCTACTGCTGACTCTTGCCTGTGTCCCTGCAGAAGCCTCTTCACCGGCTCTCTGTCCCCTCTCTCACCTCCTTTCATCACCCTGTCACTCACCAGAGCCTCAGTCTCACAGTGTGGCTTCCAGGCTTACGGTGCCTTCCTGTTCTCCTGGTGCCTTCAGGACATGATGTAAACTCTACAGTAGGACTGGAGTAGGTTCATCTGTTAGCAACCCTGGATCAGGAGCCTCTTCTGGGCCAGGCCCTGTTCTGGGAGCTGGGGAGACACCTGTGACACAAACAGGAAACATCCCCATCTCTCGGGGCTGATGCCACATTGTAATTGTTGATTGATTTGGTTATTTCTCTGACTGGAGCAGAAGGTGCTTGAGGGCGGGAACTTAACGCCTGTTCTGGAAGCCTCTAGGTCCTACAGGGCCCCGGCTGCCCTCTAGAATCCAGTCTTGCTCAGTGGTTCCATGCCAAGGCCTGAGTGGCCTGAGTTGTACCAGGCGAGCCCCTCCTCACCTGGGCAGGTCCGGGATGCCCTGGCCCAAGACTTGCACTCCCTCCACCACCCCTTCTAGGAGGTTCACTTAGGGAGACAGGCGGTCCCCCAGGCAGCACAGGTCTCCCCAAGGAGGCTCCAAGTCCTTGCAGAGGGTGTGGGCGAGGCACGTGAATGAGGTCAGGTTCCATGTGCCTCTCTCGCTTTGTGCAGGGTTTGAGTCTTCTGCAGGGCCTGCCCCGTCACCCTCTGCGCCCCCGGCACCCCCATGGCAGGGCCGCAGCGTGGCCAGCTCCAAACTCTGGATGTTGGAGTTCTCTGCCTTCCTAGAGCAGCAGCAAGACCCAGACACGGTAGGTCCTGGCCCCTGGCCGCCTCGCCGGCCGCCCCCTCCACCTCTGTTTCTGCTTCGGGCACTCTTGCCCCACTCCACACTGGGGCTTAATTCAGGTTCCCCATTCCTTTCCGATCTTCCCTTCCCTTCCGTTCCTTCCACTCCTCTTTTCCTCCTTCACTCCACTCCTCTTCCCTCTTCCCCTCCTCCCTGGCTTCCTGTCCATGTCCCAGTGCCCAGGCAGCCTCCCGCTCCTCCTTCCCTGTCCTGTGTTCCTCCTCCCCTTCTAACTCAACCCACCCTTAGTCTAAGGTCGCTCTGGCCCCAGCCCCACCCCCACACCATCCCAGCCTTTCCCTGGCTCTGAGAGGCGGGCAGGAAGCTGAGGAGTCTCCTGTGTCTGCTTCACATCCTACAGGATACCAGCCTGTCCCCTTCGGTGTCCAGTGTCCTGGGTGACCAATGTCACCTGCAAAGGTCAGAAAAAGACCTAGAGGAGGCCAAGGTGACGGGATGTCTGACATCTTCAGACCTTTTTTCTCCCCCTTGAGACAGAGTCTTGCTCTGTACCCAGGCTGGAGTGCAGTCGCGTGATCTCAGCTTACTGCAACCTCTGCCTCCTGAGTTCTCCTGCCTTAGCCTCCTGAGTAGCTGGGACTACAGGTGCCCGCCACCCTACCT
>CAUYQU010072484.1:0-27983 GCA_963574635.1 Cheracebus regulus | reverse complement strand
ATTACACTGTCAATATTAGACAGATCAACGAGATAGAAAATTAACAAGGATATCCAGGACTTGAACTCAGACCTGGAACAACTAGACTTAACAAATATTTACAGAACTCTCCTCCCACAAATCCACAAAACATACATTTTTTCTCAGTATCACATTATATCTATTTTAAAAGTGACCACATAATTGGAAGTAAATCACTCCCCAGCAATTGCATAGCATTTCACAGGTTTAAATAAAATATTGGTTGACTGCTTATTTGTTATTTTCATCCCCTATTCCTTTCTGTCTCCATTGTTAAGCACAATTATTGGCATAAAAGAGGTTTTTAATACCCATTTTTAGACTGTATTCTAGCCTGAGCAATAAAACAAGAATCCCATTCTCTCTCCCTCTTTCTCTTCCTCTTTCTTTCTTTCATTCTTTTTTTCCCTTCTTTTGTTGTTTCTTTCCCTCTTTCTCCTTTTCTCTCTTTTTCTAAAAAAAAAAGAAGAAGAAGAAGAAAAGAAAAGAAACCTGGCAAAAAGTAAGCTGTTCCTTGTGCCTGAGGAGATGGTGACCCTTTATTTCATCCGTATTTAAACATCTGTATTCCCTGCCATAACATTTTTTGCCACCTATAGCTGGAATTAAGTATTGTCTTGGAGCTGTTGTACATTTAAGAATAAACTTTTGTAAAAAAAAAATTTCTATTATGTCAATTATCAATTTTTTCTTTTATAGATCATTATTTTAGTGTCATACCTAAGCATTCTTTGCTTAATATCAAAAGATTTTCCTCCTTTTTTTCTGAAATTTATAGTTTTAGCTTTTATATTTAGGTCTATGATCCACTTAAACAATTTTCGTGTGTTATGTGAGGTAAGAATCAAAGTTATTTTCTTTCCCCTCCCACATCATTCGTTGAAAAGATTACCCTTTCCCCATGGATTGTTTTAGCACCATTGTTGAAAATCAACTGACTATAATGTAAAGGTTTATTTCTGGACTACCTATTTGGTTCCATTGATCGATATATATCTGCCTCTATGTCAATATTACAGTCTTCATTACTGTAGCTTTATAATAAGTTTTGAAATCAGGTTTGGAAGTTTTCCATCTTTTTCTCTTTCAAAATCCCTTTATTCTGGCTCCTTTTCATTTCATATAAATTTTAGGACCAAACTTGCCAATTTTGTTGTTTTTTTTTTTTGAGATGGAGTCTGGCTCTGTTGCTCAGGCTGGAGTGCTGTGGCGCGATCTCAGCTCACTGCAACCTCCACGTCTCAGGTTCAAGCGATTCTCCTGCCTCAGCTTCCTGAGTAGCTGGGATTAAAGGCACAAGCCATCACACCCAGCTGGCTAAGTTTTGTATTTTTAGTAGAGATGGGGTTTCGCCATGTTGGCCAGGGTGGTCTGGAATTCCTGACCTCAGTAGATCTGCCCACCTCAGACTCCCAAAGTGCTGGTTACAGGCGTGAGCCATCTTACCCAGCCTCACATGCTTTCTTGAAAAATAAAAATTAGCCATCCATTTAATTCCACAAAGAGGAAAAGTAAAAGAACACAGAAATGCTTGAGTTCAATTTGCTGAGACCAATAAAATGTACTTTCAAGAAAATTGCACAGCACTAGCACTGGAGGCCACAAAAGTAAGATACAAATTTTACACTCAAGGAATTTATGAACAAATAAATTTTTCTGCAGACTGAGGTACTTCTCTGTTAAAGCAGGTAAAGGGAAGAAATGTTCTCCCGAGACCTCCTACCTATTCTAACCTCTCAAACTTCCAATTGCAACAATGGCAGCTTTATTTATCTATTTATATTTATCCATGTGTTAGGCGTTTCATATAAGATTAAATTTGAATATAGCACTCTATGCCTTTAGATAGGTTTGAAAATCACTGGTCTCAGAACAGTGAAAACTGAGAGGCAGCTATACTATAGAAAGAATACTGGATTGGGGGTTCATGATTCCTGTTTTATTCTATTGTTGAACATGTACAACCATGTTGAAGGCAAAGTTCTAGTTCTCAGCTCTCAAAAAGGATGGCATTTTAAATGTGAATTTTAATGCCATTCATCCAATAAATATTTGTTGCATGTAATAAGTACAATAATGTTATTCATATGTTCATAGTAAAACTATAGCGAGGAAAGGGAGTAAGGAACATCCTGAGGATATCAGCTGTCATCAGAGATGTGACAAGCTGGGTCTCAGAGCACAAGTTTGCCAACCGATTTTTAAAAAGGAAAAAAACAATGAGGCATCGTAGGTAGAATCATAGGTTCAAAAGAATAGAATTAGTAAGAAATAGCAACCACTGAATGAACATTTCTTCTATTCATAGAATCTTATCCTCACCACACCCATGGAGATAGAAGTTATCCCCATGCACAGACAGGGGTATGCCAAAATTAAGGAACTCGTGAGTGGCAGCGCCACGTTTGAAACTGGAGTTGTCTAATTTCAAAGCCAAGGCTCTGGGTTCACAGATGTACATGTACTGAAGAGGTGTGAAGAGACATGGGACTACTGGAAGGAGGAGGCAGTGAGCCAGGAGGCTGGAAATGCAGGCACCTGCTTTCGCTCACTTGACCACAGAGCAACTTGGGCAAAGGAGTGGGCTGAGATTGGAGTATGGAAAAAACGCATGATTTCAAATCAGCGTGTGTGTATGCATCCCAGTTCTGTCCGCTGAAAAGGCCTAGAAGCAATGACACACCAAGCCCTGTTCAATGGTGGGGTCGGCCAGGACCTCCCAGGCTTGCTCCTGGTCCTCCCCTCCGGCTTCTCCGCCACATTCCTGCCGCCGCAGAACCGGTGTCCTTCACCTGCCTGCGTCTTCTGCAGTTCGTTAAGCGGCGCCCTTAGTTTCAGTGACACTTTAGAGAGAAAGCCGCAGGACCCGCGATGTTGGCCGCCATTAACGCCCGGCGAAGCGCCGGGAACTAGAAGCAGAGAGGAAGAACATGGGTGGGAAGCGACCGTGACAGCCGAGCCGGAAGCGGAGCTGCGGGAGGCGCCTCGACGCTTCTCCATTTTTTATTGGAGCTCACCGCTGCCAGTCGCGGTTCCCGCCCGTCCCACACTTTCCGCTCAGACATTCAGCTAAATGACGGGCGGAGCCGGGCGGCGACTTCCTGTTGGGGGAAAAAAGTTGGGCCGAAGGAGGGGCCGCGAAGAGGGAGGAGGAAGAAGGGAAAACGGCCGGGCGGCGGCGGCTGTAGGTTGTGCGGCGGCAGCGGCTCTCACCCAGGCGGACGATGGACAGCCAGGGCAGGAAGGTGGTGGTGTGCGACAACGGCACCGGGGTAAGCGCCGGGCGAGGAGGCCTTGGCGGACACAGGCGCAGGCGGGGACGTGCAGCGGGCGCGCGGGCCCTCGACCCCCCTAGGCTGCACCTTGGGGCCAAGGGGCGCGGGGCGGTGCCTCCCACCTTCGCGGGCAGGAGAGCGAGCCGGCCGTGCCCTGGTCTCCCCTTAGCTTGCCACCCCTTTAGCCTGCCACCCCCGCAGCCTTCCGGGTCGGAGCGGCTGGCGAGACCGACACTGGACGCGGAGCCTACTGACCGCTCGGCAGGGACCGGCTCCGCGCTCGAGCGGGGCAATTGGGCTAAAGCGGACCGAAGGGTAAAAGACTAAAGCGGCCGGAGGGGTAAAAGGCTCTGTTTGTGTGTTCCGAGAAGTGCTCTTTTCCCCAGGGCCGCCGGTGTGTAAAAAGGAGAAACACCTAGAGGCCTTCCTCTTCCTGTATAGTTGAAGATAGACCAAACGAGAAGCAGGAAACGGGCTTACTTAAAAAAAAAAATTAAAAAAAAAAAAAGGAAGTGCTGTCATGGAGTGTGGGCCTCAGCCCTTTCGCTGTGTTTGTTGGGTTTTTTGTTTTTTCGAGGGAAAGGGGTCCAGATCGGCAGCGCATCGTTCACTTTCTGTTCTACATACTGGTGGTTTGGCCCAGGTACAGGCCCGCGGAGACCAGCATGTTCCATTGGGTGGTTTGGGGACCTAGGGCCCCACAGTGTTCATTCCACTGACCTTGGGGGAAGTTAATTAGTGTTGATTACCCCGCCCCCAGCCCCCCTTTTCCGCTTAGTCTCAGAATATAGGTAATATTCGACTTTGAGATTCAAAAATTGTAAAATCTGACCAAAGCACTGATTTAGAAACTATTTGAAAGTTGTTTCTGTAATCCCAGCACTTTGTAGGCCGAGGCGGGCGGATCACGTAAGGTTAGGAGTTCAAGACCAGCCTGGTCAATGTAGTGAAAGCCTGTCTGTACTAAAAATACAAAAATTAGCCAGGCGTGGTGGCACATGCCTGTAAATCCCAGCTGCGCAGGAGGCTGAGGCGGAGGCAGGAGGATCGCTTGAGGCTGGGAAGCAGAGGTTGCAGTGAGCCGAGATCGCGCCACTGCACTCCAGCCTGGGCGACAGGAGTGAAACTCTGTCTCAATAAAACGAAAAAAGAAAGAAGGTTGTTTCAGACCTCCCTCTTGCCAGATTTTTAAAAAAATGTGTTTCGGATAGCAAAGTTAGCAGATTAGAAGATGGCAATATTACTTATTCTGGATGCCTTCTGTGATGATTTCTAACCATTTTAATGTTGCAACATGTTATGACTTTTCTCCCCTCCCTCCCATAAATATGATATATGAATTAGAATACATTTTACTTGAACAAAACACTTTGGAATCTGAATTGTTGAGGGGGAAAAAAGCTGGTATTTACTGCCATAATACTGCCCTTGATTAGATTTGTTACAGACTTTTACAAGCAATAGTTATGCCAGCTTCATCTGAACTGTGTTAAAAATGGACTAGAATAAAAAGTGTTAACATATAATAAGGCCAGGCATGGTGCCTCACTCCTGTAATCCCAGCACTTTGAGAGGCTGAGGAGGGCAGATCACCTGAGGTCAGGAGTTCGAGACCACCCTGGCCAACATGGTGAAACCATGTCTCTACTAAAAATACAGAAATTAGCTGGGCATGGTGGTGGGCACCTGCAATCCCAGCTACTCAGGAGGTTGAGGCAGGAGAATCGCTTGAACCTGGGAGATGGAGGTTGCAATGAGCCAAGATTGTGCCACTCACTCCAGTCTGGGAGACAGAGTGAGACTAAGTCTCAAAAAAATACATAAATATATATATATAATGGGACAGTTATTCAAAATGTAATACTTTTAAAAAGATCCACTGCTATGGAAACATGGCTAAGATTTATTAAGTTGAAAAAGGTTTTAGAATGATTCAGTTTAAGTGTGCGTTCTTTATTAAAAATGTATGTCCACAAACCTGTATCTGCATATGAAAGTTTTCTCTGTCATCCAGGCTGGAGTGCAGTGACGCAATCTCGGCTCACTGCAACCTCCTTCTCCCAGGTTGAAGCGATTCTCCTGCCTCAGCCTCCCTAGTAGCTGGGATTACAGGCCTGTGCCACCACACCCAGCTAATTTTTCCATTTTTAGTAGAGATGGGGTTTCGCCATGTTGGCCAGGGTGGTCTCGAACTCCTGACCTCAGGTAATCCACCCACCTTGGCCTTCCAAAGTTCTGGGATTCCAGGTGTGAGCCACTGTGCCGGCCTTAATGTTTTATTTTTGTAGAGACTGTGTCTCCCTGTGTTACCCAGGCTGGTCTTGAACTCCTGGGCTCAAGATACCTGCCTACCTCCGCCTAAAGTGCTAGGATTACATGCTTGAGCCACTGCACCTAGCTATCATAAGCTAATGTTATATTACTAATCCGTTAGTAGTTTTTGTTTTGTTTTGTTTTTGAGATGGAGTCTTGATCTGTTACCAAGCTGGAGTGCAGTGGTACAATCTCAGCTCACTGCAACCTCCCTCTCCCAGATTCCTCTGCCTCAACCTCCTGAGTAGCTGGGACTAGAGGTGCCTGCCACCATGCCCAGCTAATTTTTTGTATTTTAGTAGAGACAGGGTTTCACCATGGCCAGGATGGTCTGGATCTCCTGACCTTGTGATCTATCTGCCTCGACCTTCCAAAGTTCTGGGATTACAGGCTTGAGCCACTGCGCCTGGCCTCCGTTAGTTTAGCTAACATTAGAAAGCTGATTTTAGGTCAGGCACAGTGAGGTACGCCTGTAATCCCGGTGCTTTGGAAGGCCGAGGTGTGAGGATCACTTGATGGCCAGGAGTTCGAGACCAGCCTGGCCAACATGGTGAAACCTTGTGTCTACTAAAAATACAAAAATTAGCCAGGCATGGTGGCGGATGCCTGTAATCCCAGCTACTCGGGAGGCTGAGGCAGGAGAATTGCTTGAACCTGGGAGGCACAGGTTGCAGTGAGCTGAGATCACGCCACTGCACTCCAGCATGGGTGACAGAGTGAGACTCCATCGCAAAGAAAAAGAAAGCTGATTGTAATATTATTGATGAGTCTTGTGTCTAATCCATATTTTTAAGATCCTTTTCCTTAATACAAACGATCAGTTCCTGTGATACAAATGAAAAAAGTGAGTGTAGTTAATTCAAATAAAAATTTGTTGTTATGCTTCTAGTTATTTTTAAATTTTATCCAGATTTTCTATGGACATGATTGGTTTCAAACGAAGAAACGGTGATAAAATATGTGAATCATATAACAGGAATGCTCTGATAGTTCTGAGTATGTAGAGAACCAGGAATCACTTAGATTGTATATTTCTTACCACTTGTAGACATAAATAGTCATCTTGATTTTATTTAGGTAACTGAAGTTATAACGATTCCTTTGTAATTAAATATTCAAGAAGATATTCAGATGTAATTTTTGAAGAACTTATGGAAATAGTTGTTACCCTAAGGTTTTCTCTTTTGTTCCTTACACGCCTTAGGTTTTAAAATGGTAGGCTGGCTGAGTGTGGTTCCTCATGCCTGTAATTCCAGCATTTTGGGAGGCTGAGGTGAGAGGATTTCTTGAGGCCAAGAGTTTGAGACCAATCTGGGTTAATATAGCAAGACCCCATAGCTAGTAAAAAATAAAATAAAAATAAAATTATAGGCTTTTTGAAAAGTTGATTTTTTTTAACCTCTCTGGCAGACCCAAATTGAATATTCTAGGACAGGACTGTCCAATCTTTTGGCGTCCCTGGACCATGTTGGAAGAAGAATTATCTTGGACCACACATAAAATACACTAACGATAGCTGATGAACTAAAAAAATGGCCAAAAAAAATTCACAATGTTTTAAGAAAGTTTGTGAATTTGTGTTGGGTCTCATGTAGCTCGTGGGCCGTGGGTTGGACAAGCTTGCCTGGGAACAAGTTTGTTCTTACAATCACATACCTGATGTTGGTCCTGCTCAATTTTCTATCTCCCAGCTTGACCAGTGTCTCATGAGGGTTGCCCAGAGGAGGAAAACTCATCTGATCCAATAATTTATGTGGATTTTAACAATTCAAACCTCCTTCTGGAGTCAGCTGGCCCAGATAGGTGAAAATCAGGAGGTCTGTGAAACTCTAGGTTTAGGTCTCCTTCAAGAGCTGGGCCCAGGCGCCTGGTGTTATCTTGTTACCAGACTTGGGTGATTTCATCAGCAGTGAGTTAGATCACCAACAAATGAAGGTTTCCCCAGTGCTTGCTATGTTGCTAGTACAGTGCTTAATAAGGTCTAGTCATACAGAGAAGCTTATAGTACAAGAATAATTGTATTTACGTTTATATAATTGACATTTGTAGTTGATTGTGGCCTGCTTTATCAGGCTTTGCTAGTTTATATGTTTAATTTAGTAGTGTTTGAAACCGAAACAAACCAAAACCAAGTATGGTTTTATCTTGCAAAATGCTTTGGGATAAGTAGAATAAATATTTTGGTGGCCTAAGATAAGAATAATCACTGTGCAGTTAAATTACTAAATACATCAATATCATCAGATAAAATTAGTAAGGGAAAAATAAAAATTAAATTAGGCCCAAATGGAGCTTTATAAATCCCAGGTTATTTTTTTGAAGAGAAAAAAATGTACTTTTAGAGCAGATGTAGATGAAATTTTTCATTTTTGCTTGAAAGAACATTATACTGTTCTTACCATTTGATGACTCAGTGGGAAGTAAGGGAACTAGTTTAAACCACACTGCTATGAAAAGGAAACTATATATGGTAAAAGCTATTTCTTAAACACAGCCTTTATGCACACAATGAAAGAACGAAGTCACTAAGTCTTAAAATGATTGACATGAGGGAGGAATTTGAGGGATTAAGATGATATCAAATGATAGTTTAGAAAAGAATGTTTTCTTTGTGCTTTATCATAGCATGTTTAGATTTTTTTTTTTTTTTTAAGATGATGTCTCCCTCTGTCACCTGGATTGGAGTGCAGTGGCGGGATCTTGGCTCACTGTAGCCTCCAGCTCCTGGGTTCAAGCTATTCTCCTGCCTCAGCCTCCTGAGTAGTTGGGATCACAGGTGTGCACCACGACACCCAGCTAATTTTTGTGTTTTTAGTAGAGATTGGGTTTCACCATGTTGGCCAGGCTGGTCTTTAACCCCTGATCTCAGGTGATCCACCTACCTCGGCCTCCCAAAATTCTGGGATTACAGATGTGAGTCACTGCACCTGGCCTAGATTTTTTTTTTTTAATACTTATTATTTTTTGCAGAAGTAATCAGATTGTCAGTTTCATATTATTGAAAAATTAGGGCCAGGCACAGTGGCTGATGCCTATAATCCCAGCACTTTGGGAAGTATAGGTGGGAAGATTGCTTGAGGCTGGGAGTTCAAGACCAGGCTGAGCAACAGTGAGACCCCTGTCTCTACAAAAAATAATATAATTTTAGAATTACAATTTTTATTTTTGCTGCTCCTTGCAGAGCCATACTACCCCAGTGGCAGTGTGCCCAGAGTAGCCAGTATAATTTAAAAAAAGAAAAAATTTAATTTTATTATTATAATTTTTTTGAGACAGAGTCTCTCTCTCTCACCCAGGCTGGAGTGCATTCATGTAATCTCACCTCACTGCAACCTCTGCCTCCCAGGTTCAAGCAATTTTCCTGCCTCAGCCTCCTGAGTAGCTGGGATTACAGGCATTCGCCACCATGCCCAGCCAATTTTGTAGTTTTAGTAGAGATGGGGTTTCACCATATTGGCCAGGCTGCTCTCAAACTCCTGACCTCAAATGATATACTTGACTTGGCCTCTCAAAGCCTCAGGCCCAGGCTTTTTTTTTTTTTTTTTTGGTAGGGTCTCACTCTCTCACACAGAGTGAGTAGCACAATAATAGCTCAATGCATCCTCAACCTCCCCGGGCTCAAGTGATCCTCCCACCACAGCCTCCCAAGTTTCTGGGACTATGGGTGTGTGTCACCATGCCTGGCTAATTTTTGTATTTTTTTTTTTTTTTTTTTTGTAGAAATGGAGTTTTGCTCTGTAACCCCAGGCTGGTCTCAAACTCCTAGGCCCAAGGCTTCCTAAAGTGCCAGGATTACAGGTGTGAGCCACCATTCCCAGCCAATTATTTTAGTTCTTGTTATTATAACTGTTAATGCTTTCACATTTGAAGTAATGTGAAATAGTGCGATTTTTGCTATTTTGATGGGTTAATATACCCTGTAGGTAAGCTCGTGCTAAATTCTGTTATAGCATCTGCTTCCAATAAGCTACTGCTCAAGCAGAATAAATAGTTTTATTAATAAGTGACTGATATCTTTAAATAAAAAGCCATTTTTTTTTTCTTTCTGTGAAACAGTAATAGTAGGTTTACATTTGTTTTTATAGTTTTGAGAATTTTAGTTTTTGTCTTCCAACTTGGGAAATGTTTTGTTGCTTAAAATATACTCACAAGAATCTTAAGACATGAACTACCCCTCTGAACGATTATAATCAGAAAACTGTAAGTGATGTGATTATTTGCCACTTTGCCATGTTGTGTGTCCAAGTGTGTGTGGCTCTGAAGGAGAGGGGAGACATGTCAACCTAAGCAGCCTCTTCCCTGCACTAGGATTTGACCTATGCCCCATCCCAGGCTTTTCCTGCCACCTCCAGCTTCTCTTATGAGTTCTCACTTAGTAAACTTACTGATTTACATTTAGCATGCCAAAAGTGACCCTTACAAACTAGTAGATTCTCTTTTCATTCATTCACTCTAAGTATTTTTTAACATCATTTATACCCATATAAGTGAGCATTTTCATCCTAATAAATGGATACTTTTGACTATATCTGTTTATTACTTTGAGGTAAGCATAAGAATTTAATATTAGGCTGGGCATGGTGGCTCACGCCTGTAATCCAAGCACTTTGGAGGCCAAGGCAGGCGGATCACCTGAGGTCGGGAGTTCAAGACCAGCCTGACTAATGTGGTGAAACCCCATCTTTATTAAAAAACAAAAAAATTAATATTAAAATAGTATTTAATTCCTATATTTGAGATATTTGTGTAAATTAGATTGACATTAGGCTGGTGATGATGACAAATGTTATACAGAACTGTGGATATGGTTGGAATAACAAGAACACATTCTCTACTCTTCCATATCATTTCAGTCTGTCAGGTAAACTGGATTTTGACTTAAGGACGAAAGAGAGTTTACGATTTAGGAGAGAAGAGTGTGTGTGTCTGTGTGTGTGTGTGTGTGTGTGTTTGAAAATACTAAAAAATACTAGATGTTATTCTTTTTCTCTGTGATAATTTTTTCTCCAAGTCTTAGGTCACACTATTTAAGAAGGCATTGAGAAAAAACGAACTAATGCTCTTGAATTCTGTTCATTTTAAGGGTGGGAAGTATATTCTAGTTCATCACTATCAACCACTGCCAAGAGGAAGTAGCTGTGAGCAAGTGGGTTATGTATTACATATTATGCTAACTTCCGCCTTAAAAAGTAATCCAGAGGAATTGTATTATACTTTTAAAAATGGGTAACTGTACCTGAAAAATGCCCTTACCTTGGTGGCTTAATGGTAAACTAAGACTAAATTTTGTGTGGTTGGGAGAAAACATCTGAATAGTATGTTTTATGTAGTTTCTTTTAATAAAGCGTAAACATGAGGTGAGAGGATCGGAATTGAGATGGCATTGGGAGTATGAACCTGCCTCATTTCAGACAGATTTTTCATAAAAGCTTTAATCTGGTTGTCATGATTCTAATATATTTGGAAAAGTCTATTTATAAAAGACAAATGGGGCCAGGTGCAGTGGCTCACTCCTGTAATCCCAGCATGTTGGGAGGCTGAGGTGGGAGGATCATGAGGTCAGGAGTTCAAGACCAGCCTGGCCAAACAGTGAAACCCTACTAAAAATACAAAAATTAGCCAGGTGTGGTGGCATGCAGCTGTAGTCCCAGCTACCTGGGAGCCTGAGGCAGGAGAATTGCTGGAACCCAGAAGACAGAGGTTGCTGCCCTTCAGCCTGGGCGACAGAATAAGACTTCATCTCAAAAATAAAGAGAAGTGAAATTATGGATGGCAGAATGTCCTAGGCTATTTATAATTAAATGTGGTTCATCAACGTCATCTCCAACAAGGCTGCTGTAGAGATCTTTGAAAATATCAAATTTTTATGTTTTGGAGGACTAGTCAAAAGTCAGTGAGTTTAGGCTGGGCGTGGTGGCTCACGCCTGTAATCCCAGAACTTTGGGAGGCTGAGACAGGTGGATCACAAGGTCAGGAGTTTGAGACCAGCCTGGCCAACATAGTAAAACCCCGTCTCTACTAAAAATACAAAAAAAATTTAGCTGGGTTTGGTGGTGGGCACCTGTAATCCCAGCTACTCGGGAGGCAGAGGTTCAAGATCACACCATTGCACTCCAGCCCGGATAACAGTGTAAGACTCCGTCTCGGGGGAGGGCAGTCAGTGAGTTTAAGATCTTGCTAGATTTTACCACATTAAACGAAAGAGTTCCTTGTAGATAGTAGCATTCTTTTGTTTTTGTTTTTGTTTTTTGAGACAGAGTTTCACTCTGTTGCCTAGGCTGGAGTGCAGTGGCATGATCTCAGCTCACTGCAACCTCTTATCTCCCAGGTTTGAGTGGTTTTCATACGTCGGCTTCCCAAGTAACTGGGATTATAGGCATGCACCACCATACCTGGCTAATTTTTGTTATTTTTAGTAGAGATGAGTTTCCGTCATGTTAGCCATGCTGATCTCAAACTCCTGGCCTCACATGATGCAAGTGATGTACATAGTAGCTTTCTGTCAAGAGGTGTATTACTGTTTTTTGTCTACCTTTATTTTATTACTGTCATGTATCACATTCAGGTACTGTTTTTTCATCCTTAATTCTAAGAATGTGTGGTGCCTGGAGCCACAGAAAAATAGACTTTTTTCTGAATATTAAATATATTTTAAAATAATCACAGTAAAACTTTTAATATTTATTGATCATTTACTGTGTACCTGTTATGTGCCAGACACTGTTCTAGGCAGTTGGAATTAATCAGTAAATGCTGTGTAGCTAATATTAAATAAAGGCTTGTTAAAGAGGGTACAGACTATGATTATATTTCCTTTCTTACATAGCTTCCTCCTCCCACCCTGACATTTTTAGTTGCCCTTTCCTTACAGTGTCTACTCTTATTAAATAGACTATATATATATTATTTGTTTTTTACATATTTTTTGAGACAGGCTTTTACATGATCACGGCAGCCTTGACCTCCCAGGCTTAAAGTGATCCTCCTGCCTCAGCCTCTGTAGTAGCTGGGACTACATGTGACACATGCCACAATGCCTGGCTAAATTTTTTGTAGTTTTATTATTATTTTGGAATCTTGCCATGTTGCCCATACTGGTCTCGAGCTTCTGAGCTCAAGTGATTTGCCCGCCTAAGACTCCGAAGGTGCTGGAATTACAGATGTAAGCCACTAGGCCCAGCGTAAACAGACTATACAAGAATTTATAACTGTCAGTCACAGTGGCTCATGCCTGTAATCCTAGCAACTCAAGAGGATCACTGGAGGCCAGGAATTCCAGACCAGCCTGCGCAACATAGTGAGACCCCATCTCTTCAAGAGTTTTTGAAACTTAACACTGGGTGTGGTGACTCACCCCTGTAATCCCAGCACTTTGGGAGGCTGAGGCAGGTGATGTCAGGAGTTTGAGGCCAACATGGTGAAACCCCTTCTCTACTAAAAATACAAAAATTAGCTGGACATGGTGGTGCGTGCCTGTAATCCCAGCTACTCGGGAGGCTGAGGCAGGAGAATCACTTGGACCCGGGAGGTGGAGATTGTGGTGAGCCAAGATCATGCCATTGCACTCCAGCTTGGGCTCTGTCTCAAAAAAAAAAAGCAAAACAAAACAGCATTTGTTCAGCGAATTGGTCCATCACACAGATCCTTCTGGAGTGACTACTGTGTGCCAGGATCTCTGTTAGGTATCGGATTCCAGCACAAACTGCTCCCTGCTCTTAAGAGGCTTTGGCTCTAGTGAGGGGACTTAGGCACTAAGGAAGCAGTAAATAAACATGAAACCTGGAAGTAGTCATTGCCATGAAAGAAGTAAAAAGGAGATGATGCGATAGATTGGGTGGCTACTTTGGGTGGACTGAAAGTTTAAACCAAAAGTTTAAAATGTTATATAAATGCAAAGTGGTATTTTTCAGATGCTCTCTTAAAATAAATATAGTAAATACCCTGATGCTAACCCACTTTTATTTTACTGTTTCATTCCAGTTTGTGAAGTGTGGATATGCAGGCTCTAACTTTCCAGAACACATCTTCCCAGCTTTGGTTGGAAGACCTATTATCAGATCAACCACCAAAGTGGGAAACATTGAAATCAAGGTAATATTTTATTTATTGATAAATGATAATCAAGACATGTGAGATGTGCTTATAAAAGTAGTTTAACAGTTCTTTTAAGTAGTTTTAAAATATGCTGCCATGAAAAGCAAAGGGGAGGGCAGAAGTTCTCATATTTTTAATTTATATCAACACCTGAACAGGGGCACAAAAATTGAAGTTAATTTCATCTGGCTTTATTTATGGCTTGATGCCATTACTCTTTGGAGTAAAATACTTAAGTTTACTACATTAATGTGAAACACTATGTTAGTGACTTAAAGTCCTATTACATAATATAATTTTTAAAAGAAATCAGCCTGGTATTTTCATGTCTTTCAATTGCATATATTTGTCATTGTATGTGAGTATCTCTTTGGCACCTTAGACTTTTTCATTCCATGTTTTTATGGCCTGATCCCTCTACTTTTTTATATAGCCATTTAGGAAAACACAGGGCATAAATCTCATTGATTCCTCTTTTCAGTAATATAACTTATTTCCATAATGTGCAGAAGGAAGCCATGCAAACCTTTATTTGGCCTCACATTATATATCTTAACCATAAACAGGAAGGAAAGTTTTCATTGCCTACTTACTGTATTTAACGTGAAAGACTACATGAAAAGACGATAGATTTTTCTCCCATATTAAAGGGATCAGAAATTAAGTGGGAGTTACAATATTTGAGAAGAAAGAGAACAGTCAGAGGAGAGTGGTCACCAATTGGCTTTAAGTTCTTCAGGTGACCTAGGGATCAAGTTATACAGAATGCAGTAGAATTTAGGGTCTTTTTTTAGTGAATTATTTGTGAACACGCTAGCATTGTTGGTCCTATCTGGATAGTCTTCAGCAAGCCTTCAATGTAAGGTTATGAGTCATTTGAAATATGTGTTAGGGTGTGTCTCTTTGGGACATTTGTTTGATAGATGTAGGAAGGTGGTAATAGGTAGTAGAGATGTGCTATGTTGCTTTCTGCTTTTGAAGCAGAGAGTTGAGTTACACAGTGAATAAAAATACAAGCTGAAACTTGGGTTCTGTGTTAGTTTTTTTTTTTTAAAGATTTAAAGTAGTGAATTATTCTGGCCTCTCCTGTTACAAAAAAATTAAAATGGGACACTCAATATAGGTTTTTCCCTTTTAAGGAGATTTTGGAGTATTTGTGGGATTCCTTACTTGATTTTTGTGAACTCCTTTCATTCTGAATGAATTCTATCCTAAATGAACTTTGACTCGAAATTAGCTAATAATAGTGATAAGGATAAACTGTTTAAAGCTATACTTTTTATTCAGTGTTAGGTTTTTAAAGAATGGCTTTTTTATATACTGATGGACAATAAAATTTTTGAGATATGAAGAAATATCATGTATAGCCAATTTATTTTCCAACATAGGCACAAATAACTACACATTCTTCATGCCCACTTTCTTTGTTTTTAAGGCCAAATGATGGAAATCAGACTTATCAATATGCTAATAAAACATTTTTGCCAAGGAATTCCCTAGTAGCATTTGCTTGTGTGGTTTGTCATTCTGTATTCTATTGGCTCAATTCTGTTCACTCTTTGCAATCTTGTAAGCCTATCAAGTTAAATTGTTCTTCCAGTAGAAAACAGCAAAAGATACCTGTGTCAGATAAATTTAACTTGAATACTAGAGCTTGGAAAAACAACCCTGAGCTGTCTTGCCACCTACTCAGCTAGACCTTTGCTGTTATCATTTATTTTTCTTAAAGTTCTTAAATTCAGTAATGAATTAAAGAAGCTTACTTTCTGGAATTCCTGTGCTTAGTATTTTGACTTATACTTTCTGTGTCTTGTTAGCTAAAATGTGGTAGACTAAAAAATGGAAATTTAAATTATTTAATGAGTTAATTTTCATTCAGGAATAACTGTCCATGTTAATTTGGCCCTAATTATTAACTCCATTAAATATAGTAGT
Source organism: Cheracebus regulus (assembly GCA_963574635.1). Taxonomy (NCBI): domain Eukaryota; kingdom Metazoa; phylum Chordata; class Mammalia; order Primates; family Pitheciidae; genus Cheracebus; species Cheracebus regulus. The sequence continues at coordinate 12,345 of CAUYQU010072484.1, read as the reverse complement.
ACTGCATCTGACCTCAACCTAATTGTCTCTATTGCTTGTATGTTTAAACATTTCAGTGAGGATTTTATTTAGGCCTTTTCTGACTCTTACTTCTACCTTCTCTCTCTTCACCTTTCTTGACCCGTTGAAGTAGAATAACAAAAAGATGGTAAGTGAGGTTACACACATGCTCTGTTTGTTTTCCACTTTTGCTTGGTGGGACAGTAGTTGTTGTTTTGTGTCCCTTTAGTATTGGGGAGGGGGGTTATTCCATATTTTTATTTTAAGTACTTTGATTTTTAACCTTTTTCATTGCTTCAATTTGGTAGCAACTAATTAAGTCCTATACTTTCCTGATTGCATACAATGGACCAAACAAGAACTAATTACTAACATAGTTTTGAATTGTTTTCCTTGTTTTTTCTTGTAGATGAATGTTACAATTAAAATGGAATGTATTGTGCATAATATTAGAAAGCAAATGGGTTTATATAGGATATGTGTGATCCAGAAAATTAAAGTTGTTACATTTGAATAAATTCACTTTATTGACCAATGTTAAATTGAACATTGACTGTCATAGCCTATATATATATATATATACACACACATATATATATATATATTTGCATCTAGTATGGTATCATATATGCACTTAATAAACTGAGCAAAATTTTAATATGTAAATGAATCATAGATAGAAAAACAGAATTTGTTCTATATCATCCTTACTGATGAGCAGATTTGACAACGTTATCTGAGGAGAAATAAGAAAAAGGTAAAGCTTTTCTATAAACAAGAGATTTCCCCCCAAATAAATAACATTGTGCAGTGCCTTTTTCTTTTCAACTATAAGCTTGCTGGGCTTATCTCAGATGTTTAACTCTTTCATTGTGTTTTTCCATGATAGTCTAAGTGCTTCTGTCATAGACACTTTTCAGGTTTGTTTTTAATATTGTTTGTAAGAATCTCTGACAAAAATTAGGCACTTCTAATATATTTTAACTAGTAATAGTAACTTTGTGAAATTTTCTTTTGAATAAATGAAAACATTTAAAAGAGGAAATTTCTATATCCTAAATAAAAGATCATGCATTTGTGTTAATATGCTAATGAGATTAAGAAAAGGGTGTGCTTGCTGGGCGAGGTGGCTTGCCCCTGTAATCCCAGCATTTTGGGAAGCCAAGGTAGGCGGATCATGAGGCCAGGTGGATCATGACATCAGGAGTTCAAGACCAGCCTGACCAACCGGGTAAAACCCTGTCTCTACTAAAAATACAAAAATTAACCTGGTGTGGTGTGGCACTTGCCTGTAGTCCCAGCTACTTAGGAGGCTGAGGCAGGAGAATCGTTTGAACCCAGGAGGCAAAGGTTACAGTGAGCCGAGATTGCACCGCTGCACTCCACCCTGGATGACAGAGTGAGACTCCGTCTCAAAGAAAAAGAAAAGAAAAGGGTGTGCTTGTAGAGAACAGTGTAGGCTTATTTAAACAGAAATTTTTGACTGAGCAAGGTGGTTCATGCCTGTAATCCCAGCACTTTGGCAGATTGAGGTGGGAGGATTGCTTGAGCCCAGGAGTTTGAGACCAGCCTGGGCAATATGGCAAGATCCCATCTCTAGACAAAGTTTTTTAAAAAGTAACCAGTCATAGTGGTATGTGCCTCCCAAGCTACTTGGGAGGTTAAGGTGGGAGTATCGTTTGAGCCTGGAAGTTTGAGGCTGCAGTGGTGGATGACAGGCCACTGCACTCCAGCCTGGGCAGCAGAGCAAGACGCTGCCTCTATTAGTTAATTAAACATGTTTTCAGTGGAATTTTCTTCTAGGGATTTAATTGTGCTTTTGAACTTGATTTACTCTGTATTCTAATTTGAGGTGACATTGTTCAAAATGATTCTTGGCAAATATAATCCCTACTACCTGCTTTCCATGAAGTATAAATACCTTTGAAACAGCATCTCAGTTACTGTGATTTTTTTTGTTTTTTTTTAAATTCTTTCAGATAGGTGATGTTCATTGGTGGGGCAGGTGGTTAAAACTTAAGGTCTGATCTGATCACTAGTAACTTGGTTCTGAGTGATGAAGGCAAGTTATATAACACTTAGCATTTTTAGTTTTTGAAAGTCAAAGCTAGGGAAGGCTGTACATAGTTCTGGGATTTTTTAATTAAAATTTTAGACATGAAAATTTTTTAATTGGATAGCTTGAATAGTCAAAACTTTGTACTTCTCAAATAAGTTAATACTCCATTTTAAATGTTCTGAGGAAGGTAAAGATACTCAATGCCAAACATTTCTTTCAGTTAATCCTTTATAGTATGTGTGGTCCTAGAAGTAGATACATGAGGCATTTATTTAGAGTTGGCATTGGGTCACATAATGTAAGCCCCTATTCATGCATGAAATAAAAAATAAATTTCTGTTCAAATCAGATCATATTTATTTCAAATTGATTGAAGTAATACTGATTATATTATCTAATAATCTAATCTGTTATCTTGTACAACACAAAGACATAGAGGAAAGTTAGTAACAAAAATAGTATATATAATTGTAGATTTTCCCACTAACATTGTATTAAGCAGTATTAAGAATACATAGCAATATTGAAATGATTTTATAATGAAATTTGTATATTCATCACCTAGATTTTGACATTAATATATATCATACTGATTTATTACCTATCTGTTCATCTATCCATTCATCAGTGCATCTTGGTTTTTTGATGGATTTCAAAGTAAGTTGCAGTTATCAGTATACTTCTCCCTGAATACTTGTACATATGCATGTCATTAATTAGAATTCACAAATACAGATTTTTAGTTTTGCATATTCCTCATAGAAGAATCTAAACATTTGGGTGGGCATGGTGGCTCACGCCTGTAATTCCAGCACTTTGGGAGGCTGAGTTTGGTGGAGAAGTTCAAGACCAGCCTGGGCAACATGGTGAAACCCCCTCTCTACTAAAAATATAAAAATTAGTTGGGCATGTAGCCTGTAGTCCCAGCTACTCAGGAGGCTGAGGTGAGAGGGTCACCTGACCCTGGGGAGGTTGAGGCTGTGGTGAGCCATAATGGCACTGCTGCACTCCAGCTTGTGTGACAGAGTGATACCCCGTCTGAAAAAAAAAAAAAAGGAGTCTACACATTTAATAATTCAAAAATTTGAGTAATAAGTAAGTTACGATATCAACTTCATAAGAAATTGCAACAAAAATTTTACTGAACATTTCTAGCATCTGTTTTTAACTTTGTTATACTTTTTTGATGTTGCTTTTAGTGGATTTTCCAGAGATCTCTTTTTTATTAGAGTCCTCGAGTTGGTTTTATCTGTGACCTTTTTTTTTTTTTTTTTTTTTTTAATTTAAAGCTCATATATTTTTTCAAGCCTTAGTTTTAAAACATTCATGTTGCCATGTGTGCAGTGGCTCATGCCTGTAATGCCAACACTTTGGGAGGCCAAGGTGGGTGAGTCACTTGAGGTTGGGAATTTGAGACCAGCCTGGCCAACCCCATCTCTACTAAAAATACAAAAATTAGCTGGGCATGGTGGCAGGTGCCTGTAATCCCGGCCACTCGGGAGGCTGAGGGAGGAGAATCACTTGAACCCGGGAGGTGGAGGTGGCAGTGAACTGAGATTATGCCTCTGCATTCTTTCTAGCTTGGGCAGTAGAGCGAGACTCAGTCTCAAAAAAAAAAAAAAAAAAACGATCTCATGTTAATTTTGCTGCTTCTTTTCTTTATCTCCCCATAAATAAAACTTAACATATTATAGCAAATATCTACAGAAATATAAACAGAGGCCGGGCATGTGGCTCACGCCTGTAATCCCAGCACTTTGGGAGGCCAAGGCGGGTGGATCACCTGAGGCCAGGAGTTTGAGACCAGCCTGACCAACATGGTGAAACCCTGTCTTTAAAAAAAAATAAAGAAAAAGAAATATAAACAGAAAAAATATCTGTTTTCTAAAATGAGTCTAAATACTGTGACGTCCTTAGCCTTATTATATATACAAAATGTGACTTTCAGATGGGGGTCATCATAAGTATGCTCTCATTGGAAACAAGACTTGTATCTGTACAAATTCTCATTCACCCTGGTGAGGCATATGTAGAAACAGTTTAAATTCGAATTCAGGCATATGTAGTTAGAAGTTTGTGACATTTATAAGATAGTTGGTGTATATATGCATTATTATAGAGTAATGAATCATCTTATTTTTTGCTTCTTTCATTATGCTTTATAGTATCTAACATTTATCATTTTGATATTTAGTACAAAGAAATGTGCTGCATGCATTGAGCATTTTTCTACAAGTTTTCTTCCCCTTGATGTGCTATTTCACATATCACAGGCTTTATTTTTTGAACAATTGAGCAAAAGAAACAGATGAAACCTCATACAAAACCCTCCAAAATATGAAAATGTGGGGTTTATTTGTGCTAATGCTCTTCTTTTGGAAACATTTGTGTTAAAGGTAAGGTCAATTTATTGATTTAAACCACGTTGTACATAAAAATTTATTATCCATGGTTAAACTTTCTAAGACATTGTTCTTGATAGAAAAGCTTTTCTAACTTGTGGAATTAAAAGCTTTATTTTGCAAGTGTCAGAAAGATTAAAATTAGTTATTCCCAAGTTTTCTTAAATATGTAAAAATTTGATCTAAAGCTTTGACATTATAATTTTCTAGGACCTTATGGTTGGTGATGAGGCAAGTGAATTACGATCAATGTTAGAAGTGAACTACCCTATGGAAAATGGCATAGTACGAAATTGGGATGACATGAAACACCTGTGGGACTACACATTTGGACCAGAGAAACTTAATATAGATACCAGAAATTGTAAAATCTTACTCACAGAACCTCCTATGAACCCAACCAAAAACAGAGAGAAGATTGTAGAGGTGAGTTTTTATGCAGGATATGCATAGATGTATTACTGTGATAACATGTTAAATCAAAGATTTTCTTTTTTCTTACTGTTGCCATGGATAAAGATAATAAAAATAATTTCCTTCAGATCTTGTGCAGCAAAGTGAGACTTCATCTCAATGTGTGTGTGTGTGTGTGTGTGTGTGTGTGTGTGTGTGTGTGTGTGTATTTATTTCCCTTAAGGGACATCAATTAAGAAAGTCTTGTTCAATGCAGTGAGCTTTCTTTCACACTAATTAGTCATTAACTGATACACAAAGAAATCTTTGCTTTGTTGCACTTATGAAATGCTTGGGGACTTAGTATGTATCCAGAAATCTGTCCTCCGACTTGGAGCTCTGTGGCAGCAGGACTTTAATAAGAAGGAAGAGGAGCTGATGAAAATGGAAGACCCTTTCAGGTCCATTTGATTCTATTTTGAGCAACTAATTCACTCTGTGACCATGAAGAAAACATATATTTATTATGTAATTTTCTGAATACCAGTTTTTTTTCTGTCCGTATTTACAGGTAATGTTTGAAACTTACCAGTTTTCTGGTGTTTATGTAGCCATCCAAGCAGTTCTGACTTTGTATGCTCAAGGTAGGTGAAGCTTAACTGTTAGAAAAATCAATTCATCAAACATTTATTATGTATGTTTTATGTCAGAGAATTAGGTTTCTCAATACTTTATAAGTCCCAGAAGACTACATTACTTATATGCCATACTTTGAATTATTTTCACAATTTCTAAAATGTGTCAAATAAGATTTCATACACATTTTTATTTGTTTTGCTAAATAAGGATTTAAGGTTAAAAAAGACTTTTTAAAAAATAGGATGTTCTCTCTTTTTAAGCTATTTTAATATATATATTTTTTTGAGACGGAGTTTTGCTCCTATTGCCCAGGCTGGAGTGCAATGGCGTGATCTCGGCTCACTGCAACCTCTGCCTCCTGGGTTCAAGTGATTCTCCTGCCTCAGCCTCCCGTGTAGCTGGCATCACAGGCATGTGCCACCACGCCCGGCTAATTTTAGTAGAGACAGGGTTTCTCCATGTTGGTCAGGCTGGTCTTGAACTCCTGATCTGAGGTGATCTGCCCACCTTAGTCTCCCAAAGTGCTAGGATTACAGACATGAACCACTATGCCTGGCCTAGCTATTTTAATTTTTTTTTTTTTTTTTTTTTTTTTTTTTTTAGACGGAGGTTTGGTGTTGTTGTCAAGGCTGGAGTGCAATGGCACAGTCTCGGCTCACGGCAACCTCCGCCTCCTAGGTTCAAGAGATTCTCCTGCCTCCCAAGTAGCTGGGATTACGGGCATGTGCCACCACGCCGAGCTAATTTTGTATTTTTAGTAGAGGCAGGGTTTCTCCATGTTGGTCAGGCTGGTCTCCAACTCCCAACCTCAGGTGATCCACCTGCCTGGGACTCCTAAAGCGCTGGGATTACAGGTGTGAGCCACTGCACCCAGCCACTATTTTAATTTTTTATGCATGGAATTTGTTAAATTTGTTAAAATTTGAGTTCAAAAAAATACACAGAGATTCAGAAAGGTAGCATAAAATCATGCCTGTCAAATATGTAATAGGTTTAAAAGGAGAAGGTAAACATTTGGAAGTGCATTTCTAACTTTTGAGGTGGGTTTAATGGAGGGGATTACTTACATTCTCTTGATACTGCCATTAGCAGCTGCCTTCCTGTTTATTGGAAATAAGATATTGTTCAGGTGGGGAGCGTTCTTTTTTTTTTATTTTTATTTTTTTTGTTTTATGGTCTTAAAAATTCAACAGGAACTTACTGAGAATATCTTGGCTTGTCAGATATGTTCCAAGGAGTCTTTTAGGCACTTAAAGGGATAATCCAGTGGGAAAAGGGTGTGGCACTGGAAATGAGTCAAGTGTGTTTGAAAAAAGGCTGAGATGTGACCTGATGAAAGTGGTAGAAAAAAAGGTGAGGTTGGTAGGAAGGGGTCTGTGGGAAATAAAACGTAAATTCTTGCATTAGTCGATGTTACTGGGAGTATTTTTGAATTGATGATGGTGTAGATTCCTCCTTTTTTTTTTTTTTTTTTCTTTTTTGCAATGGAAAGCCTGTTGTTTAAAAAAGGACAACATTAAAGGGCAGTATATGAGTTTTATGAGGCTTATTACATCAAGGAAAGACAAATTATATCAACTTAAAAGGAAGTAGTTTTAATAAATGTTTCCCAAGACAAATTGTTATAATTAAATACTATAGTACATGCAAATTTGTATAAGAAAAAGGGAGAGAGTCTAGAGATGAAAATATAATAATGTAATACTGACATGTTATAGATAATGCATATTCTGGTTAAAATAATTTTTAAAATTAAAAAATGTGAGTTAGAAAAAGTTTTTTTGGCCAGGTATGGTGACTCATGCCTATAATCCCAGCACTTTGGGAAGCCAAGGTGGGCAAATTGCTGGATCTCAGGAATTTGAGAACAGTCTGGGCAACAAAGTGAGATCCCTAACTCTGCAGAAAATAAAATTAGCTGGATAGTGGTGGTGCACGCCTATATTCCCAGCCACTTGAGAGGCTGAGGTGAGAGGATCACTTGAGCCCAAGAGGTTGAGGAGACATGGGAAACAAAGCAGCTTCTTTCCTATTCTTTTGTTTTAGGCTTAACTGACATTACCTTTTTTTTTTTCCAGCAACATGGAGACATTGCCTTTTATTATAAGGTTTCCAGTGAATAATCGAAGTGATGCTTTGGCTAGCCAAGTTTAATTTTTCTTAGATTTCTAGCTGTCTAGTATCAATAGGAACTTTTCCAGAACAACACAATATATGTTGTTTGCAGTATATTCAAAACTAAGATTAAGTTTGGTAAAAATAAAGAATTGTACAGAGCTTTAAGAACATGTTCTGCTGAGTGTGGTGGCTCACGTCTATAATCCCAACACTTTGGGAGGTCAAGGCAAACAGATCACTTGAGGCCAGGAGTTCGAGACCAGCTTGGGCAACATGACGAAACCCTGTCTCTACAAAAAAAATACAAAAATTAGCCAGGCATGGTGGCACATGCCTGTAGTCCTAGCTACTCAGGAGACTAAAGTGGGAAGTATGACTTGAACCCAGGAAATTGAGATTGCAGTGAGCCTAGATTGAGTCACCATACCCCTCCAGCTTGGTTGACAGAGCCAGACCCTGTCTCAAAAAAAAAAAAAGAGTTCTGTTTTTCAGTCCTTAAACTCAAGGTCTGTTTCTTCTCATCTCCTTGAGCAGCACATGATAGCAGACTAAAAGTTTTAAAAGAGAGCACTTGCTTTAATACTTATGCATTAGAAACAAACTGCAAAATAAGTAAATAATAAATTCTGGCTTCTAGTTGGTCACATTTCTATTTTGGCTTCCCTACTATATTTGGAACTTGCTGGCTTTGATTTTTCTGATTTGATTTTTTATTTAAAACCCCTTGGCTTTTATGCAGGTTTATTGACTGGTGTAGTGGTAGACTCTGGAGATGGTGTAACTCACATATGCCCAGTATATGAAGGCTTTTCTCTCCCTCATCTTACTAGGAGACTGGATATTGCTGGGAGGGATATAACTAGATACCTTATCAAGGTAAGTGAAAGGAAAATATCATGGAAATTAGATTTTGTAGTTTGTTTACCAGTTAACACAGAATTGAACTTATTATTTTAGGATTCCAGCAAATCTGTACCACTAGAGAAATTACTCAGTTACCTCCCTTATTCATATAAAAATCCATATAAGATTTATACATGTGAAGAAAAATATATATATATAAACAGGAAAAAAAAAGATTTATACACATAATCTTTGTATACTAATGAGAGTATATTATATCATTTCATAATTATATTTGTTATTCCTGAGGAATGAGTAGACAGATATTTCAAAGATGGAAGAGACCCCTAACTTTAAACATTTTTGGGTAGCTCAGGCCGCCTTTTCTGCCATAAAACCTTTCTCTGACCAGGTATGTTTTAAGCCATAATCTTGGTTGGGTTGCCTACTCTTGTCCTTTCCCACAAAATGCAGTGATAGCAAATTAATGATACTTGAGAAAAACAGCCCAAATATGCCAGACGTCCATGTTTAGTAGTTTTCATGGAATATATCCACTTTGAGTCATCTTTAGAACACAGACTCACATATTAGAAGATTTTTTTTATTTGTTTTTTAATTTGTGAAGTCTAGTAATGTTTTTTCTCTCAGCAGGTTTTTTTTTAATAGTAATATTTTCTAGCATTTAAGAAACTAGAGATTTAAGAAGATAGAATAATACTTTCTAGCATTTAATAACACCAGAGTGTTATTTGAGTACCTTTGAGTACCCAATAATTCCCTTATTTGTTAAACAAATGCTATTGTCCTAATATGTGCCAGACACAGTATTAGAAACTAAAGAAAAAAATTTGTAAGACCTGGGGGCATTTCATATTGCAGGCTACAGGAGTCCAGTACTAAAATAATATTTATTCATTAATATGCTTTTGATTGTTTATCAAAACTATCTAAACATTAATACTCATGCAGTGCTTTTCAAAAACTGACTTTTCTAGTCATTTTACTGACTTTTTTATGAATTGTTAATTCTTTTACCCTCTCTGAAACTAAAATACAAGTTTTTTATGGCAGGTAAAATCCTACTTCTGAAATAGTAGAAGCCAAGGATCTACTGCCCATTGTGTTTGTTATTGACGTGATATATTTAATGAGCATTAGTAGCTTTTGCAGAGTAGAATTCATTCAGATTTCTTATGAACTTACTGCTATATTTTTGTACCAGCTGCTTCTGTTGCGAGGATATGCCTTCAACCACTCTGCTGATTTTGAAACGGTTCGCATGATTAAAGAAAAACTGTGTTACGTGGGATATAATATTGAGCAAGAGCAAAAATTGGCCTTAGAAACCACAGTATTAGTTGAATCTTATACAGTAAGTGTTTCCAGTGTATAATATATATGTGTTTTAAAGTGGGCAGCCATGATTATTGGTGTCAGCCTAAGGAGGTTTTCTTAGATTTAGTATTTTTGTCTTGGGTTGTTGTAATATGTATATGTGTGACTTTTAATGTCTTTTTCTACATTAAGATTGTATTATTTAACTATTTTAGGGCACCATATAATGCAAATTAAGGCAAGAATCAAATTACTCTCTATGCTAGGATATAATTAGATGTGAGATGTTATTTTGAGATTCTAGTATCTGGCATAGCATTTCTCAACATATGTTTTACAGAACTTTATTTCCCTGAGATGTAAATAAGCATTTCACAAAAATTAAAAAGGATTACATTGTCAGATAAGTTTGGGGAACAGTTGATTTCACTTCACTTAACTTCTCAGAGCCTTTGGTATGCTAATATATACCCAACTCTTTTAATATGGTATGCCTGTTTCTCAGACTTATATACTCTAAGACCTCAGAATTTCATGGGATTAGTGGTCTAAGAAACATACTTTGGAAGTGGTCATTGTAGGGTATTACTTTACTAATTCAGTAGGTGGCAGCCTTTCCTGACTTAATATTTTTTAATGAGGTGTTAAATGTTAACTTGGAATTATAGCTAATGAGATTTAGGACCTAGTTATAGTGTGTAACAGAAGAGGAGTTGCTCCTACTTGAATTTTTAATGAATTACCATCTTAGGCCTATTAAATTCATCTTAGTATAAAGTACTTCCAGGTCTCATCTTTAATCTAGTTATTACTAAAATGAAACAGAGTAATAGGCAATAAAAGCAAGTATTTTAAAACCATATGATGCATAGTAGCTCTGCATATTCACAAATATGTGCAAAATGGTCATTTTTAAAGTAATTATAAAAAATTTGTTGGCTGGGCATGGTGGCTCACACCAGTAATCCCAGCACTTTGGGAGGCCGAGGAGAGGAGTTCAAGACCAGGCTGGCCAACGTGGCGAAGCCCCGTCTCTACTAAAAATACAAAAAATTAGCCAAGCAAGGTGGTGGGCAACTGTAATCCCAGCTACTCTGGAGACTGAGGCAGGAGAATTGCTTGAACCGGAGAGGTGGAGGTTGCAGTGAGCCAAGATTGTGGCACGGTACTCCAGCCTGGGCAACAGAGTGAGACTCAGTATCAAAAAATATGTTGTTAAGATAGTGATCCAAATAGTCAGTAAACCCATTTTATTTTATTTATCTTTTTTGAGACAGAGTTTCACTCTTATTTCCCAGGCTGGAGTGCAATGGCACGATCTTGGCTGACTGACTGCAACCTCTACCTCCCAGGTTCAAGTGATTCTCCTGTCTCAGCCTCCCAAGTAGCTGGGATTACAGGCACATGCCACCATGTCCAGCTGATTTTTGTATTTTTAGTAGAGACGGGGTTTCATCATATTGGTCAGACTGGTTTTGAGCTCCTGACCTCCGATGATCCTCCAGCGTTGGCTTCCCAAAGTGCTAGGATTACAGGTGTGAGCCACTGCTCCCAGCCTATTTATTTATTTTTATTATACATTAAGTTCTGGGATACATGTGCAGAACGTGCAGATTTGTTACTTAGGTATACATGTGCCATGGTGGTTTGCTGCACCCATCAACCCATCATCTACATAAGGTATTTCTCCCGATGCTATCCCTCTCCTAGCCCTCCATCCCCCGACAGGCCCTACCCAGTGTGTTATGTTCCCCTCCCTGTGCCCATATGTTCTCATTGTTCAACTCCCACTTATGAGTGAGAACATGCAATGTTTGTTTTCTGTTCCTGTGTTAGTTTGCTGAGAATGATGGTTTCCAGCTTCATCCATGTCCCTGTAAAGGACATGAACTCATTCTTTTTTATGGCTGCATAGTATTCCATGGTGTATATGTGCCACATTTTCTTTATCGAGTCTAACATTGATAGGCATTTAGGTTGGTTCCAAGTCTTTGCTGTTGTGAATAGTGCTGCAGTGAACATACGTGTGTATATGTCTTTATAGCAGAATGATTTATAATAATCCTTTGGGTATATACCCAGTAATGAGATTGATGGGTCAAATGGTATTTCTAGTTCTAGATTCTTGAGGAATTGCCACACTGTCTTTTCCAATGGTTGAACTAATTTACACTCCCACCAATAGTGTCAGAGTGTTCCTGTTTCTCCACATCCTCTCCAGCATCTGTTGTTTCCTGACTTTGTAATGATCACCATTCTAACTGGAGTAAGATGGTATCTCATTGTGGTTTTCATTTGCATTTCTCTAATGACCAGCAATGATGAGCTTTTTTTCATATTTGTTGGCCACATAAATGTCTTCTTTTGAAAAGTATCTGTTCATATCCTTTGCCCACTTTTTGATGGGGTTGCTTTTTCTTGTAAATTTGTTTAAGTTCCTTGTAGATTCTGGATATTAGCCCTTTGTCAGATGGATAGATTGCAAAAATTTTCTCCCATTCTGTAGGTTGCCTGTTCACTCTGATGATAGTTTCTTTTGCTGTGCAGAAGCTC
>CAUYQU010072482.1:0-20917 GCA_963574635.1 Cheracebus regulus | reverse complement strand
AACATTGCCAAGGATGCAAGTAGAGGAGAGAGTGGAGAACTGGGGCCATTTTTATAGTCAGTAGTCATGAGTCCATACCCTGTATCATAGCCAGCAGGAAAAGCAGAGATTGAACCTGCAGCAGAGTGAGTTTCTTTTTCTGTTTCTTTTCCTCTTCTTCTTCTTCTTCTTCTTTTTTCGAGATGGAGTCTCGCTCTGTCACCTAGGCTGGAGTACAGTGGCACAATCTTGGCTCACTGCAACCTCTGCCCTCTGGGTTCAAGTGATTCTCCTGCCCCAGCCTCCCAAGTAGCTGGGACTACAGGTGAGTGCCACCATGCCTGGCTAATTTTTTTTTATTTTTAGTAGAGATGAGGTTTCACCATGTTAGCCAGGATGGTTTCAATCTCCTGACCTCGTGATCCACCTGCCTCAGCCACCTTGTAGGGTGACAGCCCTACAGGGTCGTGGGGTGTCCCCTATCGCTGTGCCAAGGTGCAGGATTCAAGAAATAAAGAGATAGGATACAGAAGTACAAAGAAAGTACAGCTGGGCTCGGGGGGCCATGCCACTTATAAGCAGAGACAGGTGAGGCCCCAAATGTCCAGAAGCGTCTGTATTTATTGGGTATAGGTTTGGGGGCAGGGTAATGAGTGGTCATCTTTATGATAGTGATAGGGTTGTGAGCAATAAACAAGGGTTCTACCCCAATTAGGTCACTGAGGCATGGAGGTGGGCCATGCACAGTGTGGGGTCCACCCCCATTAGGTCACAGAGGCGTGGAGGTGGGCCATGCACAGTGAGGAATCCACCTCCATTAGGTCACAGAGGCATGGAGGTGAGCCGTGCACAGTGAAGAGGGTGCAGTGTGCAATATCTTATCTATGGGCATGCTACTTCTAAGGAAATCTATAGAAGGTTGCTCTGAGTCACACAGCAGTGAAAGAGCTGACAGGGTCTACCACCACCTGCTGGCAGCTTCCAATGAGTTCTATGGGAGGATGCTTTTGAGCCAGCACAGTAACAAGAGCTGATAAAGTTCACAGTCACCAAGGCGAGATTATACTGGAGGGGTTTTAAGCCCTCGGACTCTCGCAGGATTGCCAGTCTGAGGACAGTGTTTCACAAGAAGTGGAGTAAGGTCCTACAACTCCTTTATCAAGAAGAGTGGCTCTTGCCCCAAGCCTGCCATAGAGCAGGTATCTTTACAATACCGGACGCTGCCACCTGGGCCATGGATTCTTGTCCTGGTGTAACTGTTTTCCCTTAAATCATGCTCTGCACCATGTCTGTTCTAGGCATTCCTCCAACTATGAACTAAGATGTAATTATATATATATATATATATATATATATATGGAAATAACTGAGTGGTAAGATATTCTTCAGGCACTAATCCTATAAACTAATATATGATTATATATAAAGGATTATATAAAAGGAAATAGCTGAGTAGTAACACTATAAACTCAGATATTCTTCAGGCCGGGAAGAATTGTGCCGGGAATCTGCTTAACTTTCCGTCCTCAGTGCCTAGATGGCGGGCTACCCACACTCCCAAAGTGCTGGGATGACAGGTGTGAGCCACCCTGCCTGGCACAGCTCTTATTTCTTATAGCCACAATAATATCACTGAAAATCAAACACAAAACTTAACTGTAGAATTACTGAATAACGACAGCTAGATTTACAGTCCCAACAAATCTCTCATGTGAAAGTTACTGTGCTGATTGGTAAAGAAGGCGATCCTGGCCAGGCGCAGGTGCCTGGAATCCCAGTTACTTGAGAGGCTGAGTCACTTGAAGCTGGGAGGTGGAGGTTTCAGTAAGTCAAGATGGCGTCATTGCACTTCCAGCCTAGGCGAGACTCCATCTCAAAAACAGAGAGACAGCAAGACTCCATCTCAAAAACAGAGAGACAGAGAGAGACAGAGGAAAGATACACATTATGACCCAGCAGGACATATCGTATATCCTTATTCAGACTTTGCTAATACATACTAGCAGAAACCTGGGGGACAGGTCCAAGAGTAGAGTCTAGGGACAGCATACCAAAGTGGACAGAATATGAGATGAGACAAGGCCGGGAACAGTGGCTCACACCCGTAGTCCCAGCACTTTGGGAGGCCAAGGCAGGGGGATCATTGTTTGAGCCTAGAAGTTTGTTACCAGTTTGGGCAACATAGTTGAAACATAAAATACAAAAATTATCAGGGTGTGGTGGTGGGTGCCTATAGTCCTAGCTACTCAGAAGGATGACGTGGGATGATCGCTTGAGCCTGAGACGTCAATGCTGCAGTGAGCTGTGATCATGCCACTGCACTTCAGCCTGGGTGACAGAACAAGACTGTCAAAAAAAAAAAAAAAAAGAGAGAGAGAGAATATAGGTGCATTTAGTAGACTTCAAACTTAGTGTGTGGCTGTTGGTGGCTTTTTAGCAGTTTACTCTGCTGGTTGGGTGAAATTTGGACTCAGTGGTGGCCTTCAGTGAACAAAACTGAAGTGCATGATAGGGAAGAAGGAACCCAAAGGCTCCTTCTCCTTAGGAAGATGGAAATGTGGAGTGGCCTTACCATGTGTGATCTGTGTACCCACCTATCCCCAGCTATCTTTACCAGTAGACACTGGCTTCACTAAGTCTCTGAGAAAGGCATTAATGACAGGATCACCTGATTCCTTGAAAAGCTCTGTGGTTGCTCTGTGAGATCTGTGTTCATCTTCATGACTAGCCTGGGGCTTTGTTAGTTGAGAACGCAAAAATCACTGTCTTAAGTTACTGAGGTGCAGGCCATTCATTGGGTACGGCCTCTACCCCAGGCAGGAAGCCCACTTGACTGCACGTCTCAGGCTGCCAGAGGAGCGTGCAGTGAGGAAGTCTGGACTGTCTTCACCTCATTCTCCACCCTTCTCAGGACACTGGGGAGAAGCCTCAAGCCACAGCCCCTGACAAGTCTCATCTCTCCAGTCTCATCGCCTGGCTCCCCTCCCTTCCACATGGGAGAGTAGCGTTCGGGGGGTCATTTCAGCTTCTGGGCACCAGTCTCCTCCTCATGTTTATCCTGTTCCCTTTGCTTGAAAGGTTTTTACTGCAGATACTTGTCAATTGCCTTCTCACCCTTCAAGTCACAGCTTAAATGTCCCCTCCTTGGAGGGGGCTTCCCTGGCAATGAAGCTCCGACCTCCTCTGCCGCCTCACCTCGTTCATTTCTTTCTGGCATCTGTCACTACTTGAAGTTAAAGTGTGTGCCAGGTATGTGTCTGTCAGTCTACCCCACTACACTGGAACCCCGTCAGGGCCAGGGTCTTGTCTGGAATTTTCATCACTTAGGACTCAACATTTAGCAATTAGCAGGCATTCATTTCGTATTTGAAAAATGAACCAGTGAGGCCAGGCACAGTGGCTCACCCCTGTAATCCCAGCACTTTGGGAGACTGAGGCGTGTGGATCACTTCAGGTCAGGAGTTCAAGACCAGCCTCACCAACATAGTGAAACCCCATTAAAAATATAAAAATTGGCCAGGCACAGTGGCTCACACCTGTAATCTTAGCACTTTGGGAGACCGAGGCGGGCGGATCACCTGAGGTCGGAAGTAATTAGCCGGGTGTGGTGGCGCCTGCCTGTAATCCCAGCTACTCGGGAGGCTGAGGCAGAATTGCTTGAACCTGGAGGGCGGAGGTTGCAGGGAGCCGAGGTAGCACCACTGCACTCCAGGCTGGGCAACAAGAGCAAAACTCTGTCCCCCACCCCAACAAAAAAGAAGAAAGAAAAGAAAAATGAGCAAGTGAGGAATGCAGCAATGCCCCTACTGTTTTGTGGTTGTTTTTCGAGACGGAGTCTTGCACTGTTGCCCAGGCTGGAGTGCGGTGGCGCGATCTCGGCTCACTGCAATCTCCGCCTCCCACGTGCAAGCGATTCGCCGGCCTCAGCCTCTAGCGCAGCTGGGATTACAGGCACGCGCCCCCACGGCCGGCTCATTTTTCTATTCTTAGTAGAGACGGGGTTTCACCATGTTGGCTTGGTTGGTCTCGAACTCGACATCGTGATCCACCCGCCTCGGCCTCCCAAACTGCTAGAATTGCAGGCGTGAGCCACTGCGCCCGGCCAGCCCTAACGTTTGCCGCCCTCTGCCCTTCAGGCATCCCGGGGCCGCGAGCCGCCCCGCACAGCCCGCGCGTTTCCCCTGCTCCCCCGCAGAGGACCACGTTCTTCCCGGCCGCTCTCCGCCGCCGTGGCCGCATGACAGCTGGCAGCACAGTCAGCCACGGCTTGGGAGCTCGGAAGATGCTCCAGCGCCGCGGCAGGGGCTGCGAAGCCACTCAGCCCGGGGGCAGGAACCAGCGCAGCTAATTGGCGGGCAGTCATCGGGGACGGAAGTGGCCGCCCAAAGCCAGAAGTTGGTCTTTGCTTCCTTCGGTAACCAACGCCCTGCGAAAGGTAAGAGGGAACGTTTCAAACTCTGGAACCGGGAGTGGTTGCCGGGGCAACCATGCGGCTTGGGGCGTGGCAGGGGGAGGGCCGCACCGGGAATAAACGTCAGCCGTGATTGGTTGGTTTTGCTAAAGCCGCCTTTCTCCCCGCTCCGTTGTCTGATTGGCTGAGGGCAGGGCGAGGGGCGTGGCCTCGGGACGGTCTGGCAGGCGAAGGGACAGCAGAGCGAAAGGCTGGGCCCTAGGACCCCGCGGACTTCCGGCCTCGCCACCGGACCGGGCCGGGAGCTGGGAGTCGCTGTCCTAGGCTAGGACTGCGCTGAGGCGGACGCCCCCGGCTCAGGGGGGCAGAGCCACCAGCCGATCCTTTAGCGCCTGCAACAGGGACCTGGGGCCGCAGGGAAGCAGCTGGGAAGCCAGGACGGAAACCTCCCGCCTCTCCGCTCCGCCCTCACCGTGCTCCTCACGCAGCGTCAGTGACGATCTCGTGGGGTTTTCCAGTGGCCGAGAAGCCCCAAGGAAGCCAGGGAAACCGCGGAGCCTGCTCACCCTCTACCCTGGGGGACACCAAGCCCGTTCGGTGGCTTCTTCCCGCCAGCCTCCTATCGGTGACGCCCATCGCCCACCAAGCTATGAGAACCCATCAGCCTGGCGTTCCAGGCCCTTCCATGGCACAGCCCGTACTCCCGCGTGTCATACTTGCGATTGTCGAATTTTTCCCAACTGCCAAGTTCCACTCTTAAGATGCTCTTGCAGGATCTATGGGCAAGAGTAATGGGGCCTCTGGAGGGAACCTAGAGGGCGATGTGGACCCAACCCTAGGAAGTGGCGATCTGCAGGCGCCCTTCAAGGGACCCTTGGAACCCGTGCCCCTGCGCTCTCCCACCAAAGGGGAGACGTTTCAACAGGATACTGTGTGCTGTCTGGGCTCCCTGGAGGCCCAAGTGAAGTTTTTAAATGACTCCCTGGATCACTCAACGGTCTTCTCATCAACCTACTCGGGCTCAGCCTCCCCACCTCAGCCTCCCAAGTAGCTGGTACTGCAGGCATGTGCCACCATGCTTGGCTCTTTTTTTTAATTGAATAATTAACCTTGCTATGTTGCCCAAGCTGGTCTCAAACTCCTGACGTCAAACGATCTTCCTGCCTCAGCCTCCTTAAGTACTAGGATTACAGGTGTAAGCCTCCACACCCAGCCTCAACAGACCTCCGAATCACTCAAGTCCTGACACCTGGTCCCTGGAACGCTGACCACGCAGCATAAGGAACTGAAATTAATGCAAGCAACACTCACTGTGTGAGTGAGGACTCTGCTCAGCAATCTTGCCAAGTGATGACGGCTTCCAGGGTCATTTTAGCAACTCTCCTACCTCTGCTGCTGAGAAAATGAGCTCTTTGGCCTGGCGCGGTGGCTCACACCTGTATTCCTAACACTTTTGGAGGCCAAGGCAGGCAGATGACAAGCTCAGGAGATCAAGACCATCTTGGCTAACACAATGAAACCGCATCTCTACTAAAAATACAAAAAATTAGCTGGGCATGGTGGCATGCACCTGTAGTCCCAGCTACTGGGGAGGCTGAGGCAGGAGAATCACTTGAACCTGGAAGATGGAGGTTACAGTGAGCCGAGATTGCGCCACTGTACTTCAGCCTGGGTGATAGAGTGAGCCTCCATCTCAAAACACAAAACAAAACAAAAACTCTTTGAGAGCAACCCTCCTTTACAAATGAGTCTCCCTTCACTCCTCACCCTGAGCCAAGCAGAGCAATCCTATTTCTGAGTGACTGGAGCCATGAAGACAAGCTGAAGGGAGGAAACAGCTTTTTTTTTTTTTTTCCTGGCCTGATAAATAATCATTTAATTCAACCAATCCTGCCAGCATCCCTAGCCTAGATTCTAGAGACCACCTGAACACCATCAAGTCCTTCCTGGCTTACACTAGTAAGCAGCTCCTTGGTTTCCAGTTGATTACATCCCCCTACCCCCATCTCGTTGAGTCTAACATTCCTGAAGGTCAAGTCTATTGTCTTTTTTTTTTTTTTTCTTTTTGAAACAGAGTCTCACTCTGTCACCCAGGCTGAGTGCAGTGGCAAGATCTCGGTTCACTGCAATCTCTGCTTCCTGGCTTCAAGTGATTCTACCTCAGCCTCCCAAGTAGCTGGAACTACAGGTGCCTGCCACCATGTCTAGCTAATTTTTGTATTTTTAGTAGAGACTTTCACCATGTTGGCCAGGCTGGTCTCACACTCCTGGCCTCAAGTGATCCACCTGCCTTGGCCTCTCAAAGTGCTGGGCTCACAAGCATGAGCCACTGTGCCCAGCTTTGTCCCCCTCCTTTTAGATAGCCCTGCATGGCGCTTAGTGGTGCACACCAGTAGTCCCAACTACTTGGGAAGCTGAGGTGAGTGGATCACTTGAGCCCAGGAGTCCAAGGCCAGCCTGAGCAACATAGCAAGACCCCATCTTTATTTTTAAAAAGACAAAACAGCCAGGCATGGTGGCTCACACCTATAATCCCAGCACTTTGGGAGGCTAACGTGGGCTCATCACCTGAGGTTGGGAGTTCAAGACTAGCCTGACCAACATGGAGAAACCCTGTCTCTACTAAAAACACAAAAAAATTAGCCAGGCGTGGTGGCAAGTGCCTGTAATCCCAGCTACTTGGGAGGCTGAGGCCGGAGAATTGCTTGAATGTGGGAGGCAGAGGTTGCAGTGAGCTGAGATCATGCCACTATACACTACACTCCAGCCTGGGTGACAGAGTGAGACTCTATCTCAAAAAAACAAAAAAAAAAAAAAAAAGGAAAGGAAAAACCTGGGCTAGCAATACCCACTCACATTGTTGTGGAGAGCCCAGGCGATGAGTCTACAGTGCTTGGCCCCATGCCTGGAAGAGCAGCTGCTTAACAACTGGCAGCTATGATTACTCTCCTCAGTCCACCGTCCTAGGCAAGCCACTCTTTTTGTTTGGAGCTGGGAGCCAACCAGAGCTGTGGCCACCCTGATGGCCCCATAATCCACAGAGACAGGTGGGGTCTCTGTGGCCTCCCTGGCGCAGACATCCTCATGATCAGTTGGTGTCAGAGCTGAAAGTTATCTCAGGAGGTGGGCCACAGATATGGGATGACAGCCAGGCTGAGCTCATCCCCACCCAGGCGGAAAAGCAGAGAATGGGAGTTGGGAGCTGCAGAGGTTAAAACCAGGGGAAGAAGCCAGGCGAGGGGCTCAAGCCTATAATCCCAGTACTTTGGGAGACTGAGGTGGGCGGATCACCTGAGGTCAGGAGTTCGAGCCTGGCCAACATGGTGAAACCACGTCTCTACAAAAAATACAAAAAATTAGCTGAGCATGGTGGTGCATGCCCGTAGTCCCAGCTACCCAGGAGGCTGAGGCAGGAATATCTCTGGGACCCAGGAGGCAGAGCTTGCAGTAAGCCAAGATTGTGCCACACTGCACTCTAGCCTGGGTGACAAAGTGAGACTCTATCTCAAAAACAAAAACAAAAAACAAAACAAAAAATCTGGGGAGGACCAGGAGTAAATCAGAGCCAGGCAGAGGCGAGTAGGGCAAATTATAAAGGACATATACCAAGAGGCCAAGGAGGTGAGACAAAGCAGAGGCAGGTAGCACCAGCTGCAACATGGGCCAAGAAGGAAAGTGGCCCCTGGTGAGTGAGGAGCCCTCACTGGACCACAAGCAGGCCATGGTGGGAGCAGATGGAAAAGACCAGTCACAGAACACAGCCACTGGTGCCTGGGTGGAAGATGGGGAAGGCAGGAGTTTCCAGACCAGCTCTGCCTGCTCCTGGCTTCCAAAGAGAAGAGCCGAAGGGGAGTGCAGGTTCAGTGAGTAGTGCTCTCAGGACAAGTGGCAGCAGCAGACAGCCTGGCAAGAGGTCCCCAGGTCCAGGAGTGGCTGGCTGGCTTTGAACACCTCTCTCAAGTCTTGGCTTGCCAATGTGTGCAAGACTCTGGAATGGGCCTCTAACAAAAGGGATCCCAACCCAGGGGTGGAGGCTGGGGAGGAGAGGATGCTCAAGCCCAGTGGTGACTCGGGGGATGCCTCATGGAGGACAAGGGATTGCCCCAGGAGCTCCCCCATGCTGGGGGGATCAGTGCCAAGGCCTCAGGAGACAGAGCTGTAGGCGGCAGCTTCAAGTCCAAGGCCTTTAATTTCGCAGCCAGAGTGCCTGCCCTTTCTCGCCCTCGCCCCTCCCACGTCGCCATGCCCCACCCCATGCCCTCACCGCCCCAGCTCCCTTCCCGCGCCCCTCTCTCCTCCCTCGGGGCCTTGACTCCAGTGGGGCTGTCCCAGTGGCCCCGGGCGCCCCGTTCCCCCTCTCCTGGCCTCCTAGGTGGGAGCAGGTGGGGGCGCGGCCAGAGCCCCCGCCGCCGCTGCCCCCAGCATCAGCATGGCCAGGGCCTTGGGCCCGGTGGTGTGGATCTTCTCGTGCCGGTGCAAGTTGGAGCGCCGGCTGAAGCTCTTGCCACACAGCGCGCAGGCGTAGGGCCGCACGCCGCGGTGGGTGCGCTGGTGCGCAGTGAGGTGCGAGCTGTGGCTGAAGCTCTTGCCGCAGTCGAGGCAGTGGTAAGGCTTCTCGCCCGTGTGCGTGCGGTTGTGCGCGATGAGGTTGGAGCGCTGGCTGAAGCACTTGCCGCACTCGGGGCACGGGTAGGGCTTGACCCCGGTGTGGGTGCGCTGGTGGGTGACCAACGCCGAGCTCTGCGTGAAGCACTTGCCGCAGATGGGGCACTTGTGCGGCTTGGCGCCCGTGTGGGTGCCCTGGTGGGTGACCAGGTCCGAGCGGCGGGTGAAGCGCTTGGCGCAGCGGTCGCACACGTAGGGCTTCTCGCCGGTGTGGATGCGCTGGTGCTGGATCAGCGTGGAGTGGTGGCTGAAGCTCTTCCGGCAGGCGGGGCAGGTGTAGGGCTTCTCGCCCGTGTGGATGATCTGGTGCTGGATGAGGTGCGAGCTGCGGCCGAAGCGCTTGCCACAGTCCGTGCAGGCGTAGGGCTTCTCGCCCGTGTGGGTGCGCCGGTGCGTCACCAGGTGCGAGTGCCAGCTGAAGCCTTTGCCGCACTGCTCGCACCGGTAGCTCTTCCTGCCCGCCTCGCCGTCGGGGGCCAGGCCCTCCTCGCCACTCTCAGGGGCGCCCTTTTCCTCGCTGGGCTTCCCTGGGACACGGCCCTCCTGGGGCTCCGGGGGACGGGGGTCGGGCAGGGCTGCACCCGGGGTGCTATCCGGATCCGCCGGCTGCCTGGCGTCTCTGGCCAGCCCTGAGCTCCGGCCGCAGGCTGCTTCCTGAGAGCACTGCGGGACAGCCCCCTGGACTTTCCCTGCCCTGATTCTGAAGGGCTTCACATCTCCAAGGGCTGCCACGGGTGGGGTCAGCACCTCCTGCCCCTCCTGGTCGGGTCCTGGAAGAAGAAAGTCGTTTCCAGCGAGGGACAAGCTTCCCTAAGGGCCCCATGGGTGGAGAAGGCAGAGCTGAGAGTGGGGACTGGATTCTGGGAGACCAGAAAGTGCAAGGGCTGCCCTCTGCAGAGGAGGGGTCTGGCGGCCCTATCCCGCTCCCACAGACAACAACCAGAAGACCAGCGTCTGGACCCCACTCAACGAGACAGAGGCGCGCCCCCATCCCTCACCTGTGCACGCGCCTCTCCAGTCCTCCTCCTCGTCTCCTGTCTGCCGGCTGGAGCCCGAGGCCTCGCCCTTGCCCTGCACTTGGGGGGCCCAGAAAGGCCTGCTGAAGGGAAAGCCTGCCCGGAAAGAGGTGCCGGGCTGTCACAAGCCTGCTGGCGCTGCCCAGTGGCTGACATCATCCCCCAAAACTGATGGGGCCAAAGTGGGGGGTGAGGCTCTGGAAACATGGAGTAAAATAAAGCAGCTTCAAGAAGTCCCCCTGGGTAGGGGTCCGCCCTCTGGCTGGGGGCTGCCAAAGCTGCTCTCCTCAGAGCTGAGTAGGCCTGTCTCCTCTTTCCCTGAACAAGCAACAGCATTTAAGGGAGAGGAGTGGGCAAAGCCCCACATCACGACCCACTGGACGAGTAGCCCATGCCTGCACCCACAGCTGGAGGTGGGTAGTAGCTCTCCAAGAGGGAGGACTTGGGACAAAGAGGGCCAGGGTTGCCAACGACTAAGAGGTCATCCGATTGTTGGATCTTGGAGGTGAGCAGCCCCAGGAGTTTTGGCCAAGTCAGTAAGAGAGCAGAGAGGCCCTGGCTTCCGCCGCCAGTGGGAGGAAAGGAATGTGTTGGACCAACCAGGTGGCTTGGGGCATCTGTGAGGCCTGCCGTGGGGCTGAAACGGGTGCTGAGTTCCTTCTGATTCCCCAGGACTTGCCTGGGCTTGCTGGCCCAGGCCCCAGGGAACCATAAGAGCAGTGGTGTGCAGCCTGACCTAATTAAAGGGGTAAGCGTCCCTGGTGCCAGCCAGCAGGGCCTCGGGACCACCATGACGCCACCAGCTGGAACTGCTGAGTCCTGGATTCTGCCTGGATCAGCAAGTGTGCAATAGCTGGGTATCAACTGAATGAATGAATAAATGAATTAATTAATGAATGACTGAACACTGATTTTTCCATATGAAAACTAGAGTCTGGAACTGAGGAGTCAAAAGCTCTGGGATGGCTGGGCACAGTGACTCACACCTGTAATCTCAACACTTTGGGAGTCAAAGCAGCAGGATGGCTTGAGCCCAGGAGCTTAAGACCAACGTGAGCAACATAATGAGATCCCATTTCTACCAAAAAAAAAAAAAAAGAAAAACAGCTGGGCACGGTGGTGCCTGTAGCACTGCTTCTCAGGAGGCTGACAGAGAAGGATCACTTGAACCTAGAAGGTTGAGGCTGCATGACTTGTGATGGCACCACTCCACGCTAGCCTGGGTGACAGACCAAGGCTCTGTCTAAAAAAAAAAAAAAAAAAAAAAGCTCTGCGACTTAAATACTTACCATCCAAGAAATGAAGGAGACCAAAGCCCCTTGGAGACAAGCACCTACTCCTCAAAGCAGTTGGGACACCTCAGGGTCTGCAGGGCCTGGGGAGTTCAGCTCATGTCATTTCCCTCCAGGGAAGGCAGCCCCAGGCCCCGAAGCCGAGCTTGCTGCTCAGACACCTCGAAGCTGGGGCTTGGGAAGGGAGCTGGAGCTGCAGGAGTGAGCCCTGCGGATGAACCGAGGAAAAGCGGGCTTCCTGGGTCAGCGTCCAGTACCGTAGCTGCTAGCCACATGCAGCTATTTAAACTCTAATTTGAGCTGATTAAAATCAATTAAAATTAAAAACTTGAGGACTCTACCCACATTTCAAGTGCTCAGCGGCCACACAGGGCTTGTGGCTACCATCCTAGCACACGCAGAACATTTCCATCGTTACAGAAGTTTCCATGAACGGTGCTGTCTCCAGGGACAAGGAGAAGGATGGGAAGGAGAGGGAGGAAAGGGAGTAGAGAGGAGACGGCAGAGCAGGACCCCTCCCTGACACCCCAGTCCCCGCATCAGGCAAGTGCTTACCCAGCGACAGCCCGTTTCTCTTCTGCAGGACATCCCTATAGAAATTCTGCTGCGTGTGGTCCAGCCGTCCCCACTCCTCCCGGGAGAGGTACAAGGCCACGTCCTCAAAGGTCACTGGCATCTGAAACAATGTGAAACATCCACTCTCCAGGACACGCTGTGGACATGGTGGAGGGACACCATGACGTGAGATGTGTGCCGAGACCCCGGACTCCCAACCCGCTGTCTCGAGTGAGGCCGGCCACTTGCATCTGATGGGGAAGCACGTGAGCCACCCGAGCCTTTTGGGGAGTTGAGACCGAAAGGTATTTTCGGGGACTACATTTAAGACTCGGATGCCCATGCAGCCCCCGTCCTCAGCTCAGACGGCTCCCGGCAGCTTCGAATGAGAGCCCCTGTGTCTCCACTTCCTGCTGCTTCTCTTCCAGCTTTGGCCAGGCCTGACTGTGGGCCCTGAGCCTGGACAATTCCAGCAGCACTAGCAAGAGCCCCAGGCTTCAGGCTTGGTTGCAAGTGGGGCCAGTGGGGTCCTGGCTTTGCACAGAACCAGCAGATGCAGGAAGAACTGAGCACCACGCAGGGGCTGGGGAAGGGCCACTCACCTGGGACCAGGCGGTGAGGAGCGCCGCAGCCATCTGCCGGTCTCTGGTCCTCCCCTCTCGGGAAAGCACTGGGATCTGGGGGGAGGGGAGGGCTGTGGGAGGAGAGTGGTCCTCAGGGTGACCATCTCATCCTGCTGGACCTGCTGCTACCCGAGCTGCCTCAAACTCCACCCCCGGCCCAACCTAAGGACAGGGTCAGATGGCTCTGAGGCTGCCAGGGGGCAGGGGGCCGTGGGGAGAGCACATCCCCTGCTGGCATGGAGACCCTCAGCCCCACCTGGACCTGGGCCGAGCCTCAACCTCCCCACAGCTGCCTCCCTGGGAAAGCCCCTCTTCCCCATCCCTCTCCTACCTCTGCAAGGCAAGAAGAAAGCTTTCTCCTTAAAGCCATGACTTAGGGGTGCCCAGCCCCGTGCACCTTGAGCCCCGTCCTCCTGCGATGCCCCCTCGGGGTATGGCTCCTCTGGCTCCATCTTAATGTGTGATGACTCCTGAGCGGCCCCTGAAGGCACCGCCTCCCCCAGCCCAGAAAGCATTTCCTGACGAGGATGTCCGCGATCTGGAACCTAGAAGGAACAGCCCCATGAGGAAGCCGGATGAGTGGGAGAGACACCCGGAGCTGCCTGCCAGGGCGTTCCAGCAGGGTCTGAACCCACATGCAAGACAAAGCTTGAAGGACTGGACTTGCTGCCTCCACTCCAGCTCACCCCAGCAAGGACAGGCAACAAGAGGAGGAATGTTCATCACTCTGCCACCACGGTGCAGGTGGCACGTGCCGAGGACAGCTACCCCTTCTCAGCTCCAGCCTCACACTGACCACAGCAGTGTAGACTGCTGTTTATTAGTGTATGAGGAAACCAAGCTTAGTGGCTTGAATATGTCCCCTAAGAATCCATGTCCTCCCTGAACCTCAGAATGGGACCTTATTGGGGAAAAAGGGTCTTTATAGAGGTCAGTTAAAGATCTGGAGATCATCCTGGATTTAGAGTGAGCCTAAAATCTAACGACTTATGTCCTTATAAGAATAGGAGAGGACACAGAGACACAGAGAAGGAAGCAGACTGGAGGGATGCCCATGCCAAGGACACTAAGCGTCCCCAGGAGCTGGAAGAGGCAAGGGCCGGTCCTCCTAGCCTGGAGCTTCCAAAGGGAGCGCGACCCTGCAGATCCTAGATTTTGGACTTCAGGCCTCCAGGACTGTGAGAAAAGCCAATTCTAGTTCGTGGGTTTTTTTTTTAGACGAAGTCTCGCTCTTGTCCCCCAGGCTAGAGTGCAATGGCATGATCTCAGCTCAGCTCACTGCAACCTCTGCATCCCAGGTTCAAGCAATTCTCCTGCCCCAGCCTCCTGAGTAGCTGGGATTACAGGCGTGTGCCACCACACCCGGCTAGTTTTTGTATTTCAGTAGAGATGGGGTTTCACCATGTTGGCCAGGCTGGTCTCGAACTCCTGACCTCAGGTGATCTGCCCACCTCAGCCTCCCAAAGTGCTGGGATTATAGGCATGAGCCACCACACCTGGCCAATTTTGGTTGTTTTCAGATCCCCAGAGAGTGGAAACTTGTGACAGCAGCCACGGGAGACGAACACACCACGGCTGGGGAGGAGACAACGGCCCATGACTGCAGAGCTCAAAAGCTTCGGGAAAGTCAGGGAGGGCCCTGGTGGGGCCTCATCTACAGCACAGGGACTGGCCAGCCTCCTGCTGGGGTCTCACACCTTCCTCCATGCCCTATCTGTGTTTGGGTCTTGGAGGGAAAGAACCTCAGGCCAGGAGTCAGGGTCCCTGGGTGCCAGACCTGGCGACACCTCTCCCCAGCCAGGCAGCCTTTGGGACACAGCTGCTCTTCACCTGCAGAGCAGTCATGAGGTTCACACGGATAATGATGGAGAAGGAGCTGCTGGCTCAGGAAAGTGCTGGATAAACACAGGTTGGTGCTGGTCATTCTTCCCTTCCTGTGCACACGGACAGAAGTCAGTGCCAGGAGAGAATGCCGACCTGTGGGGCTCCACTCACAGGCACAGGGTGTTCATGGCACACAGACATGGACAGGAAACTGAACCATGCTAACAATTCTTTGTGCTTCTATGGTGTGAAAACCATAGATGATGGCATCTCATGCCTAGCATCTCCTTAGAGCCTCTCAATGACACTGCGAGGCAGGTGGGAATGGCAGGTATGTGATCTGCATGTTACAGTGACACATCTGGTTCCCAGAGGCCAGGGGACTGGACCCTGGCCTGTTGCTGACTCATACTCCTCCGACTCCAAGCCCGGAGACCCAGGTCCCCTGAAAATAGTAATTACACACACAAACACACACTCAAACACACACGTATGCACACACAGGCAGCAGGTACAGGCAGGAAGAAGGACTGGGAGCTCAGACCCAGAGAGATGAGAAGTTGTGGTTCCAGATAGAGAAGCACAGGAAAGGAGAACAGGTTTCTCTGCATGCTCTGAGTGCTGCTCAGATAGAAAACTTCACCAATAGGACCCCCACCCAGCCCCCTGCCATCTCCTGTGGCCACTGACTACAGAATTCACCAGGAAAGCAAAACTGTTACCCTGTAAATTCCAGACAGAGGGTATTACTCAGCATGCCACCTTCTCTTTGATCCCCCACCCCAGTGAGTCTAACTCTTCCATGGGTCCAGACTCCCCGCCTTGGAAATCTCCTCTGCACCAGCCTCTCCCATGGCACGCCTCCCTCACCCGGCCCCATTCGTACCTCCAGGGCTGTCTCCTTGTCTTGGGTGGTCTGGATGCCTCCACCGTCTGCAGACATTTTCTATTTCAGAACTAGAAAGAACAGCTGAGTTCTTGCTCCCGCTTCTTGGCCAAGCCCCCTCCAGCTGCTGGCCAGGAACCTGGAAGAGCAGACAGAAACCAGCCCTCGCTTCCTGACACCAAAGAGCCCTGAAATTCCCCACGAGGACCAGCACTCACTGGTCTCCGTCAGAAAGAAAGTCTCTCAGACCCTATCCGACGGTGCCACTCTCTGTGATGCTTTCTGGGTCCTGTTTTTGAAAGAGTGCTATTTTGTACTGTCCTCTTATTGCTGAAGCAAGAGCCTTACATCTCATTACAGTCGGCTCAGGGAAAGCCGGGGCTAAATTGGAATTGATATTTCCTGTCATCAGGAGCAGAAATTTCTGCAGTGATCCTGCAAAACAGGTGCTGGAGGGACTCTGCCCACCAGGGCCAGGTGAATCCAGGCCCTGCTATCCCCCAGCCTCGGGACATGCACCCTGTGTCCCTACCTGACTCCCAGCCCTACCTAGGATTCAGAAATCAACCTGCCTGCTCTCAGCAGCCCCCCTGCAGATGCAACCACCTGCCCCAGGCCTGGGATGCCGATCCTGCTCTCGGTTTTGGCAGACAATGTCCTTCTCCTCCCTAAACCTGGTCCTGGCCCCCTTCTCTCCTGCCAGCTCGAAGCCTTCCACCTTTGACCCCATCCCCTCCTGTATGCTGATCATCTGCGCCGTTATTGGGATCCAGGAGCCCTCCCCAACAGCCCCTTCTCACCGGGGTGGAGGCAGAGAGGGCACCTGCGGCAGCAGGAGCCCCCTCCCTGGGGAAGGGAGTCTCCACAGCCTGCACGGGGCGGGGGAGCTGGGTGGAGACTGGGATTAGGGACAACAGGAAGTCCCTCCCAGATCCCATTCCCCACGCAGCTGCAGCCCTACAGCGTTCCCGGTTTTGAGGGTTCCGGGTCTGGAGTCCCGAGCCTGGGTTGCACCTGCTCTTGGCCAAGAGGTAACTCCCAGATCCGCAATGCCGGCTTGTGAGGATGGCTTCACCCAGCACGTGTTCATAATGCCAGCAAGGCAGGGCCACCAAAACGGAAAAATGGGAAGATGTATTTCGTGGAAAGATTGTGTTATTTGAAGTTTCAAAGAGAGCAGTGCAGTTGTCTTCACAGGTAGAAAGACAGGGCATTTTGCAGGGTGGAGAGGGCAGGACCATTCATGTTAGCACGTGGGGCTTCCGAAGGTTACTGTCTCCTGAGGGACTCTGAATTCACTTAAGGACTCCTAGTCAAGGGCCTTCTGGATACCCTCAAGACTGGCACAGAACTCTCTCCCTAAGAGTGAACTTGGGAAACAGGCTGGGGACTCCCCCAACCTGGATGCCCCACACCTCAGGAAGAAGTGGGTAAATCAGGGAGGGTGCAGTGGCTTACAGCTGTAATCCCAGCACTTTGGGAGGCCGAGGCGAGTGGATCACGAGGTCAAGAGATTGAGACCATCCTGGCCAACATGGCGAAACTCCATCTCTACTAAAAAAAAAAAAAAAAAAAAAAAATTAGCTGAGCATGGTGGCGCACACCTGTAGTCCCAGCTACTCGAGAGGCTGAGGCAGGAGAATCACTTGATCCCGGGAGCGGGGCGTTGCACTGAACCAAGATCACACCACTGCACTCCAGCCTGGGTGACAGAGTGAGACTCCATCTCAAGAAAAAAAAAGAAAAGAAAAAAGTGAGTAAATCTGATTTTTCCAGACTCACTTCAGCTTGGGGATAGATGGGGTCCTAGGTTCTCAAACACCCCTGGCAGCTGGAGATTCTGCTTCTGAGGCACCGGTTCCCTTTAGACCCTGAGAAGTAGGCCTAAGATGGAGAGGACAGAGACTGGACTTACTTTCGGGGAGAAGGAATCATTTCTCCTGGGCAGGCATGGGGGCTGCGTGGCAGGAAAGGGTCAGGGGCCCAGTCCTGGAATCAGATTCCAGGAAGTTTCCTCTAGGAAACATTCTCATGCCCGCTGTCTTTGGCTCACCAAAATCCCCTGAGACACACAGCTTCACCCAGTAGACAGACACAGTTGCCCCCATATCAGCTCCTGGTGTGTTGTGTGGGCTCTCAAGGGTTTACTTTTTTTTTTTTTTTTTTGTAAGATAGGGTCTTGCTGTATTGCCCAGGCTGAAGTGCAGTGGCACAATCATAGCTCACTGTACCCTCAAACTCCTGGGCTCAAGTAATTCTTTCACTTTAGCCTGCCAAGTGGCTGGGACCACAGACACACACCACCATGCCTGGCTAATTTTTTAAATGTTTTTATAGAGATGGCGGTCTTGCTTTGTTGCCCAGGATGGTGTTGAATTCCCGATTTCAAGTGCTCCTCCCACCTCCCAAAGTGCTGGGATTACAGGCTTGAGCTGTTGTGCCCAGAGGGTTTAATTTTTTTTTTTTTTTTAAACGGAGTCTCTCTCTGTGGCCCAGGCTGGTGTGCAATGGCGGGAGTTTGGCTCACTGCAACCTCTGCCTCCTGGGTTCAAGTGATTCTCCTGCCTCAGTCTCCTGAGTAGCTGAGATTACAGGCGCACATCACCATGTCCAGCTATTCATTGTATTTTTAGTAGAGATGGGGTTTCACCATGTTGGCCAGGCTGCTCTGGAACTTCTGACCTCAGGTGATCCACCTGTCTTGGCCTCTCAAAGTGCTGGGATTAAAGGCCTGAGCCATCGTGCTTGGACCCAATTTTTTTTTTAACTTAGTTTCTAACATTTAAAAATGAGGGGAGATCTTATAAAATTGATTCTTTTTTTTTTCTTTTTAAGAGGGAGTTTCAGTCTTTTTGCCCAGGCTGGAGTGCGGTGGCTCAATCTTGGCTCACTGAAACCTCCACCTCTGGGGTTCAAGCAATTCTTCTGCCCCAGCCTCCAAAGTAGCTAGGATTACAGGCATGTGCACTACACCCGGATAATTTTGTATTTTTAGTAGAGATGGGGTTTCTCCATGTTGGTCAGGCTGGTCTCAAACTCCCAACCTCAGGTGATCCACCCACCTCGGCCTCCCAAAGTGCTGGGATTACAGGTGTGAGCCACCTCACCAGGCCTACAAAATTGATTCTTTAAAAACATCAGAACATTTGCCCATGCGGGACCCAACTTCCCCACCTTCGGGGCCCACTTTCTAGGTGGCCACAATGCCTACTTGGCCCCTGGGCATTTGAGGTTGCAACTCTGCTTTTGTAGTTAAACATGTTTTAGGAGTTCCAAGATTCTGATTGATGGTATTGTCAATTTGATGAAAGAAAAATTACTCCTAGGGTTTGTCTCTGGTGTTTTCCAGATGTTCTGTTTTTGGGATTTTGTTGTTTTGTTTTCATTTTTGTTTTTCTGAGGCAGAGTCTGTCACCCAGGCTGGAGGGCAGTGGTACGATCTCGGCTCATTGCAACCTCCACCTCCCGGGTTCAAGCAATTCTCCTGCCTCAGCCTCCCGAGCAGCTGGGATTACAGGTGAGTGCCACTGCAGCCAGCTAATTCTTGTATTTTTAGTAGAGACGGGGTTTCACCGTGTTGGCCAGGCTGGTCTCGAACTCTTGGGCTCAAGCAATCCACCCACCTCAGCCTCCCAAAGTGCTAGAATTATAAGCTGAGCCACTGCACCCGGCCGGGTGTTCTGTTTTGTTTTTGATTTTTTTAGAGTTGTGATCTTTCTTTCTTTCCTTCTTTCTTTCTTTCTTTCTTTCTTTCTTTCTTTCTTTCTTTCTTTCTTTCTTTCTTTCTTTTCTTTTCTTTCTCTCTTTGTTTTTTTTACATTCTTGCTTTGTACAATTCTTGTACAGAGATGTGATCTTGATGTGTCACCCAGGCTGGTCTCAAACTCCTGGCTTCAAGCAATTCTCCCGCCTCATCCTGCGGAGTAGCTGGGACCACAGGTGCCAGCTAGCACACCCGGCTTCCAGGTGTTTGATCCTCAAGGCCAAGATGGACATGCAACTTAGCGAGTCAGTACTGTTTTCAAGCCAGAGTGAGCGACGAACTGAAAGCAGAAGTGGGAGGGGTCCTGGAAATGATGACACTCTTCATTCTGCCAACCAGGAGGAGAGCTGAGTGTCCAGGGTCAGGGAATTCACTCCTGAAAGGGACCCTTTTACCCCACACAGTCCCAGGAGTGCACCAAGCCCCCCAAAACTGGATGTATCCTGACCTCTGGGCAAAAGTTTCTCTACCAGCAAAAGGGGCCACTTCAGGGATACT
The DNA here is from genome assembly GCA_963574635.1 of Cheracebus regulus. Taxonomy (NCBI): domain Eukaryota; kingdom Metazoa; phylum Chordata; class Mammalia; order Primates; family Pitheciidae; genus Cheracebus; species Cheracebus regulus. The sequence continues at coordinate 1,405 of CAUYQU010072482.1, read as the reverse complement.
GAGGTTGTTTAAAGGTTTGGATCCCTCCATGGGATCACCTAAATTAGGTCAAATGAAATCTGAGCATCTATTTAATTGTTCAAAGAATATTTATTGGACATCTGCTATAAAGCAGACATTAACTTTCTCTTGAGAATGAGAGGTATTCCTTCCAGGGCTGGCTTTTGCATGTAGACAGGTCTAGGAGAGAGGGTTGCCACAGTTGCTGTGTGGCAACATCAGCCCCTAAAAGAGCTCTGAAAGGCGTCAGGGCAAGATGAGTCCTAAGTACAGCGACATTAAAAACTTAAACAGGGTGGGGTGCGGTGCCTTGTGCGTATAATCTCAGCGCTTTGGGATGCCAAGGTGAGCTGATGGCTGGACCTCAAGAGTTCCTGACCAGCCTTGGCAACAAAACGAGACCCCCGACTCTATTTAAAAACAGAAAACTTAAATGCCTCCAGCCACCAGCTAACATAAGTGACCAATGGCTTGGGTGTCAGATGGGAGGGTAAAGGGACTTTGGAGGCCTTTGAGAAACTATTAAAGAGAAACCAAAAAACAGTGTGATTCCTTGTGACCTCCTGACTTCTAAATTGATGACAAAGTTTAAAAATTTAAGACTCCAGCAGGCTGGGCTCAGTGGCTCACACCTGTAATCCCAGCACTTTGGGAGGCCAAGGCAGGTGGATCATCTGAGGGCGAGTGTTTGGGACCAGCCTGATCAACATGGTGAAACCCCGTCTCTACTAAAAATACAAAATTAGCCGGACATGGTGGGACATGGCTGTAGTCCCAGCTACTCAGGAGGCTGAGGCAGGAGAATCTCTTGAACCCGGGAGGCGGAGGTTGTGGTGAGCCGAGATTGCGCCATTGCACTCCAGCCTGGGCAGTGGCATACTTACCTCTCGAGAACTGACTATAATGGATGAAGGTGCTCAGCAGAGCTTCGGGCTTCACTGACTCTGAGTAAGAAGAGGATCTCCTCCGTTAGTAAAATAATCGTCATCTGCTCTCAGAGATCAACCTGACAGTTAAGTCAAGACTTCAAGAATTAGGCCAGGCACAGTGGCTCACGTCTGTAAACCCAGCACTTTGGGAGGCTGAGGCGGGTGGATCACTAGGTCAAGGGTGCAAGACCAGCCTGGCCAAGATAGTGAAACCCCATCGCTACTAAAAATACACAAATTAGGGGGTGGGGAGGGATAACATGGGGAGAAATGCCAGATACAGTATGCACCTAAAGTAAAATAAATGTTTTAAAAATACACAAATTAGCTAGGCATGGTGGCAGGCGCCTGTAATCCTAGCTACTCGGGAGGCTGAGGCAGGAGAATCGCTTGAACCCCGGGGGGCAGAGGTTGCAGTGAGCCGAGATTGTGCCCCTGCACTCCAGCCTGGGTGACAGAGTGAGATTCTGACTCGT
>CAUYQU010072481.1:0-101604 GCA_963574635.1 Cheracebus regulus | reverse complement strand
ACCTATATCTGGCATTTCTCCCCATGCTATCTCTCCCCAACTCCCCACCCCCCACTGTCCCTCCCCTATTTCCCCCGACAGACCTCAGTGTGTGATGCTCCCCTCCCTGTGTCCATGTGTTTTCATTGTTCAATACCCACCTATGAGTGAGAACATGCAGTGTTTGATTTTCTGTTCTTATGTCAGTTTGCTGATAATGATGGGTTCCAGGTTCATCCATGTCCCTACAAAGGACATGACTCATCCTTTCTTATGCCTGCATAGTATTCCATGGTGTATATGTGCCACATTTTCCCTGTCCATCTATCATCAATGGGCATTTGGGTTGGTTCCAGGTCTTTGCTATTGTAAACAGTGCTGCAATGAACATTCGTGTGCATGCGTCTTTATAATAGAATGATTTATAATCCTTTGGATATATGCCCAAGGAAGCAGACTTAGGATAGAACCCAAATGTCTTTATGTCTATGGGGACTGGGATGCCACCTTGATAAAAAGGTACTGAGGCAGGAAAGGCCTATTTCTGTTCTTAAGCAGAAGATGAGGATGTCTGAATTGAAGAGCGAACAAGCAGATGGGCCTGGAGACATGGTCAGAAGCCACGGTGAGCAATGTTTTGTAGGCCCTGCTAAGGATTTTGCCTCTTACCTAATATGTACCACTTTGCATATTTGTAATAACAACGTTAGAAAAATATTAAAACAGCCACAGTGTGTGGTATGGGAGAAAGAGTCCTTTGTAGGTTCTTCTGCACCTTTTCTAGAAACAAAGCAAACCTCTCCCAAGAGGAAAGGCTGTTCATCCCCATATTCCCCATCGAACAAAGTAAGGAGCAAAGCAAGGCTTTAGGTGGGCATGCTGCCTCTGTAAATTTTGCTTTCTTTACCCATACAGTGAAAACTTTGTTCATTTTCTTATGTGTGTGGGAGCCATTTTTTTACTTTTTATTTTGAAATAATTTAAGATTTGCAGGAAAGTTGCAAACACAGTGCCGAGTTCCTGTATTATCACATCCCAATAATTTCCCCTAACATGAACATCTTATATAACCATGGTACACGCACTACCTTGTAGACTTTTTCTTTCCAATATCATTGATTTTTTTTCTGTTTCAGGACCCACTTTATGATATTCCATTACAATTAGTTGCCAGGTCTCCTTAGTCTCCCTCAATCTATGACATTTTTTTCATCTTTCCATATATTTCATGACCTTTACACTTTTGAAAAGTACTGGTGAGGTATTTTGTAGAATGTCTGCTTGCCTTGGGGTCTATCTAATGCTTTCTCATGATCAGGCCGAGGATATGATTTTCAGGAAAGGATGCCTTCTCATTGGCCTTATGATCTGAAGTTCCCTACCAGCTCTAGGCTTTACAAGAAAGGCAATTTCCCTGGTCTCTACCCCCATACAGAATAATCCACATATCAGATATGAAAGAAGTTTAAGATACGCCAGTTATGGGAAGTCTTGTGTCCTATCTAGTTTTCTTTTTAGGAGCCTCATTAACCTTTGACTCTCCTCAAACTTTGTTATATTCATTGCCTGCATTTTTGCATTCTCTCTGCACCCTGAAGCTACCACAGATACAATACTTTACATTGACATGAGAAGTATTATGTTTATTCAAAGAGTTTTTTTTAGCATGATTATTTTTGGTCTTTAATAACCCCAGGGAATCTCTTTCTAGGTAGCCTAGTCTGTCTACATTCGCAGGGAATTAACACGTGCAAGACCTCTGTCTGCAAATTTTCCAGACCTCACTGTTTGTTATTTAAAAAGGCAATGACTCATTCTCAATTATCTTTTCTCTTGTAGACAGAGCCATCTTCCTGAATTTAAATCACCCCCATCAACAAGCCACCTAATCTACGGGTGGAATTTTTAAAAATGGAACACAATAGATGCAAGATGTTTTGTGTGTCCTAAATACGTTTGTGTAAGTAACTTTCACTTTAGGTTAATTTGACAGGCAGAATTGCCCGCTTACAGTTTAGGGAATTAGGACCTGAAAACTGTGCAGGGGCCATCAGGGGCATGCAAAGATGTGAAGAAATGCCTGGGGCTGGGGGAAACACTGAGGATAAAATGACTGCAGCTGCACTGTTTTATCAGCTCCATCACACTTGCTGTCATTGCCTTGAACACACAGTGTTCTCTCCTGCCTCAGGGCCTTTGCACATGCTGCTCCTGCTGCTCAGATGGCTCCTGTCCCCAGCTTCTTTTGCCTTTCTCAGGGAAGCTTTCATCCGTCTCCCAGAATAGATCTGGTCCTCTGTCATTTGCTTTCACAATTCCACATGTTTTTCCTTCAGAGTAAGTAATAAAATTAATAATTATGTGTCTATTGTAATTTAATAAAACTAATGTCAGCTAAAAATTACTGAGCACCCTCTATATATGCACAGCACTGCACCTCTTATTTAGTCTTCAAAACAAAAGCATGGGGACCCTGAGACACAATATGATCAATTTTCAGCTCTCCAGTAAACTGTAAGTGGCATGAGGACAGGTTCTGTGTGTCTGTTTTGCTCTACCCTGAATCAATAGTACTTGGCAAAGAGCTTGGCAGGAAAAAGCTTGGTATATATTTATTAAACAAATACAGCATGACATAGCAGAAGAAACATGTGCTCTGGGCTGAAGCAAATTTGGTCCCAAATCTTGAGACAGAGTATGAGCCACTCTTAGGGACCTACCAGGCCTCACCAAGTATGGAAATAAAGGAAAATTTGAGTCCCCTCAAGGGAAATTCCAGGTACCTAGCTAGCCTTATAATCAGCAATTGAGGAAGGAAATAAATAACCCACGAAGCCAAAAAGTAATAAAAGCTTAAATAACAGTAACCCAAGTAAGTTAGAGTCTCAAGATGTTTTGTTCTCTAAGGAAACAAAAGATAGCATCTTGACATATGTCCCTGAATTGTCTTTCAGAAACCTGGACCTCCATCAGATATAAAATGCCTACTGCTTTCCCATAGACCTTAGATAAGGGGAAACTGAGGACTCAACTCTGACTATCATTCTTTGTTTTAAATTTCTCCTTGAGGAGCCTTGAAAGAGTCATGCCTACAGGCCAGACTTAAACATTTCTTTCTGCTGATGATTTTGTCTGAAATTTCCACTTTTCTGAAATGTACCCCTGCCTGTAAAAACCCTGCTTGTATGCCATTGAAGAATTTGGATCTTAAGTGTTATCCGCTTGGTTCTTTTAGTCTGGCACCTGCTGTACAAGTCTCTACATCCTTTCATTACAAATTTTGGTGACAGCGTTTGGCTTTTTCTGCCCACCGGGCAAACAGACTCAAGTTTTATTCAGTGACAATCTCAATTCTGTGATTAGCTAGCTCTGTAAATTTTAACAGCTTATTTAGCTTCCCTAAGCCCTGGTCTATCTGTGATCATGAAACTTCATCTCAAAAGACTTTAAAGAAGTTAAATGAGATAATACAAGTGAAAGCACATTCTTGTGTCCAGCATGTACGTAACTACATTGCTGCTATATAACTAACAGCTTCCCTATTCTTCCCAAAAATATTTCCTAGAGATATAATAGTTCTGCAGTTTTTCTTATGATGGTATCACTATTCCTAGACTCCATTTTGATACTTTGCTCACCAAAATGCTATGCTTCAAGATTATCACTTTGTGTTCCTTCTCTGATCTTATTCCAAGAATGAAGATGGGTTAAATACAATTCACAGAAACACATCAAATGGAAGTTAACAGGAAGTAGTCACTTTACAATCCATTTTACTGGACTACAGAAAGGCATATTACATTTCTCCTCTGCCATTAGAGAACCACCTAAATAGCTACTTTTGTTTTCATTATTATTTTTTTATTTTTTTGAGACAGGGTCTCCCTCTATCATCCAGGCTAGAGTGCAGTGGCACAATCATGGCTCACTGTAGCCTCAAACATCTGTGCTCAAGTGATTCTCCCACCTTAGCCTCCTGAGTAACTGCAAATATAGGCATGTGCCACCATAGATGGCTGATTTTAATTTTTGTTTTGTAGAGACAGGGTTTTGCATGTTGTTCAGGCTAGTATTGAACTCGGCCTATAGTATATTACTTGGCCTCAAGTAATCTCCTGCCACAGCCTCCCAATCTGCTGGTTAAAGGCATGAGCCAACGTGCCTGGCTCCATTCCATTCTTCAGGCAGACAAAATTACTGCTTTAACCACTCTGTTAAGGCTTTGGCAGCAGGTTAAAGTTGCGCTGGTAGATGATAGAATTCAATCCCAAACTTAAAAATGTGCAAGACAAAATGGAATGATATTAGCATTTCAAAGTAGACAAACAAACAGAAAGACTCACAGAGGAAAACTTTAAGAAACATGTTAGGATGAAATTCCTTTGAAGTGCCTTGATTCCTGAAATAACAGAATGGTTATCTAATGGTATCCATTATGTCTCACTAATTACCTTATGAAACTTACATTGGAAACATGTAGAAGGCATTATGTGTTATAAAAATTGCCAAAAAGTATGAGATTAGAAGGTGTTTACACACAAAAAAAATAACAAAACTGGCTTACATTTATTAAGCATTTACAATATGCTATGCTCTGAAGTTCACATTTTAACTAAAGTAGTTTTCATTGGATCCTATGATACATTTATCCAACAAATATTGACTAAATGCTTACTATGCATCAGGCACTGTACTAACAGCAAAACAAACATAGTTCTTGCTTGCATGAAAAATGAAATCTAGTGGATGAGACACATGTTGAACAGTTTAATGTTTATTGCACCATTTCATATGACCAACTAATTCTGACTTACCTAGGACTCTCCTGGTCTTTGCACTGAAAATTTCACATCCTAGGAATAACTTTCTCAGTGAGAGTAACTGGTCACTTAGGAAAATCACATGAGACACAATTAATTATAGTAAGTGCTACTACAAAGAAGTGCAGAATTTATGAACTACTGATGGTTGGCCCTCTTTTACAGATGAAGATACCAAGATTTAGGAAAGTTAAGTAATAGGCCCACATTCATATGTGGGAAAGGAAAGCTTGGAAGCTTCATTGTTCTGGCACCTAATTACATGACCTGATTTCATGTATGATGATAAAATATCTTCTGGTACTTTATACCTCAGAGTCCAAATCTAGACTTGCACTAGTTAATGAAATGCTTTCAAAAACGTTTGGTGGAGGAATGTTCATAGGACAAGGGAAGACAGGATTCAGAGCAAATCCCTTGCATCTGGATCCTAAATGCAGCTTCATCTCTGCTAGAAACACCTGCGTATCTTTCAGCTGTGGGTGGCTCGTGGACAAACGAAAGAAAGCATTTTTCTGCTTGACTGGAGTCTTTTGCAGGAGACAAAAAGTATTTCTTCAAATGTGAGAAGTGGGGTAGGAGAGGGTCACTATAAAAAATTGGCAGGGCGTACCTGAAAATCTCTGGGCAGTGGACAAAAAACATTCCTGAAGGGTATTTCAGCCCTTTATTTTGGTTAGCAAGACACAGCTTTCCCTTGGTAGAAAGTTGGTGAGGAAAATATTGTGTCTTGCATTGAACAGTTTGATTTGACTGGCATCTTTGAGATAAGAAATCAAGTGCGAAAACTGGCAACATGAGCCAGTAAAAAAGAGGCTAGGAGTACCCTCAACAGATGCTCACTCCAGAGATGTTTTGGTCACTGCTGTAATCCCTGCACACAGAAGATAACCATTAGATAACCATTCTGTTATTTCAAAAATCAGGATACTTCAAAGGAATTTCATCCCTGCTTTGGTCTGTTTTGGTCACTGCTGTATTCCGTACACACAGAAAAGGACGTTGCACATACTATGCCCTCACTAACATTTGGTGAATGGTTGAGTGAGCAAACAATAGTCTTAGTTTCTAATTTGCAAATGTGACAAAGCTACTTTACCTCCCTGGGCCTTGGCTTTCTCCTCTATTCAAGGGGAGAATTTAACTGGATGAATCCATCCATAGATTCTTATTTCACTTATCCTCAGTGAGATAACTCAGAAAAAGAAAGTCAAATACTGCATGTTCTCACTTATAAGTGGGAGCAAAACAGTGGCTACACATGGACATATAGAAGGAAATAGCAGACACTGGGGACTCCAAAAGGCGAGAGGGTGAGAGGAGGATGAGGGCTAAAACATTACCTGCTGGGTACAATGTTCACTATTTGGGATGATGGGTATACTAGAAGCACAAACCTTACTATTATGCAATATATATATATATATATATGTAAAAAATCTGCACTTGTGTCCCTTAAATACATTAATTTTTTAAAAAAATTCTTTGATTTATTGAAGTTTGGTTCAGGAGGCCATGGTTCCTAAAGACATGAATTCACAAAGATCTCAACAAGTACCATAGAATGAAGAAACAGACAAATTTGAGCTTCTTTTTTTTTTTTTTAAGGGATTCTATTTTTAATTTTATTGATTTTGAGACAATGTCTTACTCTGTCACCAGGCTGGAGTATGGTGGTGTGATCACAGTTCACTGCAGCCTTGATTTCTCAGGCTCAAATGATCTTCCTGCCTCAGTCTCCTGAGTAACTGGGATCACAGGTGTGGGCCACCATACCTGGCTAATGTTTTCGTTTAATTTTTTTGTAGAGATAGGGTTTCCCTATGTTGCCCAGGCTGGTCACACACTCCTGGGTTTAAGAGACTCTCCTGCCTTGACTTCCCAAAGGGCTACAATGACAGGTGTCAGTCACTGTGCCAAGCTCCAGTTTTGTGCTTCTGCCTGGTGCTGGGTGCATTTGGGGATTAAATGCTCTTGGATCCTTTGATTGACAATGTATGTAAAAGTTGATTCTTTTATTTCAAGGCAGAAATAAATTTGAATAATAAAGAGTTAAAAAAAGAAGAATCCAATCCATAGACAGGATGAGTCTCTGTCCAGGCATATTTCTAGATATCTAACTAGAGAAGAAGAGTTAAATAAATTATGGCACAGTCATAAAATAGAAAAGTAAATCATCATTAACGTTGATACCGTAGAAGTATATTTATTGACAAGAAAATTGCTCATGATACCTTCAGTTGATTTTTTTAAAGTTATATAACAGCATAAGCCATATAGTGTGATCTATACATGTATTCATGTGCAGGCCTAGAGAGAAACCTGAGAAGATATACTCTGATATGTAAGCAGTGATTCTCACTGAACGGTAGGTTTACAGGTGAGTTTATTTTTATGATTCTCTATCTATATCATCTAATTTTCCTCTATGGCTATGACTTGTCATATAATATAAATTGATATAATGACTTAGCACTTAATAAGCACCTAGTTCTTCAGTAATGAGGTGTTATAATGTAGGCATTAGGACTTGGGCCCTGGAATCAGACCACGTGGTTCAAATCCCCTTAGTTACTGTGAAGCCCCTTAGTTACTGTGTGGCTTCAGGTGAATTATTCAACCTCTCTTAGCTGCACTGTCCCCCTGTATAAAGCAAACAAAAATACTCAACTCACAGATTGGTGCTGAAGTTTAAACTAGGTAATCCATTCAATATGCCTGACATACATCATACACTTGATGTATGTTAGCTATTATTATGCCAAATACAAAGAAATAATTTTTAGACTATGTAAGCCTGTCAAATGACATGGACATTATTCTCAGGGAGTTTTTAATTTGGTGAGAATAATATGACTAACACACAAGAAACAGATGGCAAACCTTACTTTAACTTCCTAGAGTCAAAAATCTGGAAGGATTTTTGCCTCTGTCTTGAGGAGATTTTACATTTGATGAGAGGCCAAGCACTGCCTGGTGGGAAGCTCTTTCCTCATCATGTCCTCTGCCACTCCTCCTCCTCCAGTTCATGTTTCTCTTCTACCTGCCCACTGCATTACATTACAAAGGGTTTCTAGGCCTCTTGTCTCATTTTCAAGCTCCTGGTGTAGAGAATACCAGTGGGTCTCAAAGAGTGATTCTCAGATTTGCAGCATCAGTATCACCCGAGAACTTGTTAGAAATGCACATTCTTGGATCCTTGACCAAGAGCAACTGAATCAGAAACTAGGGATGGAGCCCAAGAATCTGTGTCACAGAAAGCCTTCTAGGGGATCCTGATGCACATGTCAGCTTGAGAACTTCTGTTCTCTACGATATTGGCAGATCGATCTCTCCAAAGCACATAAGCTCTGTCACTGCCTATGCCCCACTTGTCTCTGGCTACTGAGTCGATGGTGACAGATTTTCTGAGGCTGCTACTGGAGGTCTTCTGCCCATGGTCTTGCACCAATCTACTTTTTCAGGCTCATCTTCCACTACACTTTTTTCACTCAAAACATGCTCTAGTAAAACTAAAACATCTAATTCTTTCTAGACACAATCCATGGTATATTCTATATGTGTTTCTATGCCTTTAGTTGTACTTTTTCCTAAAACTGCAATGTAATTTCTTCTTCCTTCTCATCTTAGATGTCCCAACCCTGCTCACCCTCAAGACCCAAGGCCCACCCATGAAACTTCTCTCAATAGACCCACAACCCCCTATGGAAATGACTGCTACCTTCTCAGAACAACCAAGCATTCAACTGACTTCTTCTTCCCCCATTCATTTTCTTGGTATCACCACAGTGTTTTGTTTACTAGGGATGCCATAACAAATTACCATAAACTGGGGGTGGATTTAAAATAACACTTTATTTTCTCACAGTTCTGGAGAAATCTGAAATCAAGGTGCTGGTGTGTTGGCAGAGTCCCACCTTTCTCTCAGCAGCTGGTGCTGCTAGCAATCCTTATTGTTCTTTGGCTTGTAGACATGCCACTCCCATCTCTGCCTCTCCCGTCACCTGGCATTTCCTCTATGTCTATGGGTCTCTTATGAGAACATTATTAAGCCATTATTGGATTGGGACTCACTCTAAGCCAGTATGACCTCATCTTAACTTGATTACATCTGCAAAGACCCTATTTCCAAATAAGGCCACATTCTTAGATCCTACATGCTAAGACTTCAACATATGTTTTTGGGGAATACAATTCAACCATGGTAATTTTCATATATTACATATTACCCCTAATCAATAGTAAGCTCTTTAAAGGCAAGTACTGTAGCTCATTCCTATTTTCCCTTTCCCGTATTGTTTAATAAACAAAAAACTGAAGACATAAAGTAGAATGTAACAAAGCACCAGTTACCTTAACTAGTAGCTGAGCACAAAATTATGTGATGTGGTCCATTCAGTGTGGGAAATTGGAAGGTCACGGAGGCAGGTTTATGGGGGCTGGAGTGCTTTGCAAAGGCTTTCTGCGGGGAAGAAAGGCTGCTTAATGAGTAGACAGGATTTGGAGACAGAGAGAAAAGTGGCTGTAACTTTCGAAGTCGAGAAACTGTATGAACAAAATATTGTCTACACAATTTCTTTACAAAAGATTAAATAAAGTACAATTTTAAAAAAAAATTCTGTGTTGGCATAGCCAGAGCCCTAGAGAACAGATCTGGAGGTGAAAGATGGATATTGAACAGAAATAGGAAATGATCCATCACTTGTTCTTTTTGTTAGTTCAATGATCATTATTTAGTCTCTTCTCTATTTTTCCTGCTACTTTATTACTCCCTGGCGGGCTTCTAAATTCTGTTTCTGAGAGAAGATAATTGAATTGGCAGCTGAATATACCCATACAACCCTGGATTTCATTCTCCTGATACTAAACATCTTCTCATGGTAGAGGGCAAGCTAGAGAGTGAGGAGAAAGTCCTCGTCCATTTTGGTTATTACAGTATCTCCAGGGTTTCTCATGCAAAACAGGCTCCACACGTGTATCTTGAACGAACGAATGGATGGACGACAAGGCAACTATAAGAGACACACACAGAGAGAGAAAGAGAGAGAGAGAGAGGACAGAGAGAGAATATCAGTGTCATTCCATTCCATTAACTATAGATTCCTATTTACAGAAGAATAACCACAAGACTCTATTACTATGGGTTCTGAAAGTGTTGATTGCTTATTTGACTCCATTTTTTGTTACTTAGTCCTCAATGTTGTTTATATTATTAATCCATTAGACAGAACCTGTGCTTCTATCTGTTTTAGATTCAGTTAACATAGCATTTTCTTGATTAACATTATATCAGACATTACTAATGCAGAACCTGTTTGTATTCAAATCAAAGCAGATGATGAGGCTGACAGTGGTGACCTTAATAAATTAATTCTCTAATTGCACTCTAAAATAGATCATAAAAGCCTAAAAGCTAGATGAAAAACATTTGATTTTTTTCATAATTTTCCACAAATTTCCTCCAGTGTACACATACTTAAGGTGTATTAAACAAGCAGTAGATACACTTTATGATTTTGTACTGAGTGGTATGTCTTTTAATTAGTAATATTAACATTGAGAATTTTTCTTTGACAAGCAACAGTAGGTTTTGTATGACATCATGCTGCATTCTCTTCTTTGTGAGAGGGAATTATTAAATTTTTCTCTTGTGATTCAGAGAAAATATTAAATCTCTTTCAAAGAAAACATTTTCTCCATAAGTTTCTCATAATATGTGGCACACATATTTTAATGGCTCATCTAGGATTACTTCCTTCATTATACACAGAAGCATAGGAAAATCAAAAACAATATTCTGATTGATGAAACTCAGCATCATTATCATCATGGCAAGTATTTATTGACCAGTTCCTATATACCATGCAGTTTTTCATATTCATTAAGGCAGAGCACTAAGATTTCTAATTTAATCATCATCACAACACTGAGCTAAAATTATTATTGCTATCATTTTACACAGGAAGAAACTGAGATATTAGAAGGTAAATAACTGGTTCACAAAGTGACTAATACAAGGAGTTCGATTTTAATTCAGTTCTGGCTGACTCTAGAAAGTGTATGCTCTTTATTAAATTATTCTCTACTTATTTTTGAACTGAAAAAAGGTAAACCATAAGAAAACCAGCTGATTTTAAAAAAGAATCATAGAGCAATGTTCAAAGGCTATTTCTGGGCTGGATGCACATTCTACCCTGTGTTCAATACTGCCATTATGGCTATCAATGACAGTCACTGAACCCAGAAACAGCACAAGATTCTGAAGCTGTTGAAATAAAAGTCCATTGTCTTTATAAGAGAGTGCTATTAGCTGAGGGCATGCTCCAAAATTCCTGTGTTGAAACTTAATTGCCATTGTGACAATTTTAAAAGCTTGGACCTTTAGGAAATAAGGTGGTACCTTTAGGAATGGGATTCGCATCATATTGAAGAAGCTTCACGTGGAGTCCACCCTGTTTTGCCCTTCCACTTTCTGCCATATGATTATACACTGTTCAAGGCACCATCTTGGAAGCAAAGACCAAGCACTCACCAGAAACTGAACTTGCTAGTGCCTTAATCTTGATTAGCATTATATCACATACTATTAATGCAGAACCTGGACTTGATCTTAAATTTTCAGCCTCCAGAACTGTGAGAAATAAATTCCTATTATTCGTAAATTACCCAATTTGTGGTATTTTCTTATAGCTTAAGAATGTACTGGGACAATTAGCCAAATTTATTTATTATCAAATAAATATTTTAATATTAGTTGGCAGTACAATTATTTCCTTTTAACCTGAAATGTTGACTAGAGACTGATGTACTATACAAATAATGTAGCATCTGTCTTAGCCCTCATTTGTTCATTCCTTCTTTTTTCTTAATATATAGTTAGCATATTGAGTACCTACCATGTATGAGGTTTTATGGGAAATGTATAGCATTTTAAAAGGTGATTTTCCACTCCCCATCTCCCATGCCATATAAGGAAAAGAGACTAGAATAAAAGTAATCATAATTGTCATCATATTCTAATAAAACTGGAATCAGCATTAGACTCATAAAAGTTGTGTACCAGGAGACATATTTGTCTTGGCACCATCCCATTTTGTTTGTGCCCACGTGGGCAGGTCCTCAGAAATCCCTTCCGCTTATTCAAAATTCACTTTTAAACCATTTCTTCACACCTAGTTGCTGAAGCTGAGATGTCTTAAAGTACCTTCCTTTCTAGAAATTTGGTGTCCAACTTGTATTTAAATACCTAAAATAGATAATACACCAGAAGAAGAGTTTGGAATATCAACTAGGAAGGAATAAGAATTTTTTGTGATTGAAAAAGCCAAAAAGCTTTTCTGATATTCCTAAAAGTGTGTTGTATTTGCTAACTCTGTTTGAAATTCCAAGTGATGTCATCAAAATGCCTTTCTTTATTTGAGAAAAAGTACTGCTGGTTAACAGCAGGTAAAATAAGTTATTCAGGGATTGTTGATTAAGCCACCAGTCTGCAAACTATCACCTATAGACCTGCCACTTGATTTTGTAAAGTTTTATTGAAATGCAGTTACATCAATTTATTCATACTTTTTTCATCATTTTTGCACTACAATGACAGAGCTGAGTCATGACAGAGACATGGCCGGCAATGTCTAATAGACATTCACTATTTGGTCCTTAATAAAAAGTTTCCCAACTCCTGGTGTAAGCCATCAGTCAGATTTTTTCCAAAGACCCATATCCCATGATCTATGGACTCCCTTACAACTGCCTGATCCGAGGGATTACCTGAAGAACTTGAATAGAACCCATGTACTAGGGAGGACAAAGTAACATTAATCTTGCTAACACTTGTGAATTGGGCTTGATACTACCAGGAAGCTGATGATTAAACTTAACAACTTTTACTTAGGTCTATCCAAGGAGAAAATTCTTGAATAGTTTGGGTTCAAATAGTGCTTTCATATAAAAAGATGGGCTTGTATAATTGAAAGTATGTTGAGTCACAAAGAAATAAGTTTAAATTTTGGCCCTGCTCCCTACCAATTCTGAGATTGGTGTTCCTCCTCTTCCTGAGAGGTCAGACTAAGTTTCATACCCCTAGTATCCAGCAGGCTCCTTGTCACAGGATTTTATGCATCCACTTTCCTCAGAACATTTATCTCAGGTTGTTTTTATATGCTCATAACTGCAGCTATTTGATTATCTTCAATACACTTTAACATTGATGATAATTGTTGTAATGTCCATTTTTTGCTCTCTAACATTATATTTGGGGCACAAAGTAGATTCTCAGTAAATATGTTGCCTGATATTTGTTGTCAATCTAACAACAAGTATTTTTTGCTGCTTACCACCCACAATACTAAGTTGCATATTTCTTTCTATCTTCTTCAGAGCCTGGTAATGAGCCTTGAATTTATCAATAATTCAGTGACTGATGTTTGGTAAATTGAAAGTCTAAGTTTGATGTAACAATAGCTGACTAGAGCTGCCATTTCTGGTACTCACTTTATAGATAATGATGTCACCTCATGGCTCAAAGAAACTTGGTGACAGCTGTTATTTCACATAAGTGATAATATTTTCATATCCTATACTTTTTTTAAAAGGGGCCAATATACTGTAAAATTCATCAACAAAACTACCACCAGATGGCAATTCTTTCTTGTCACCCAGGAATCACTTCTGCTATATTTCAACAGTGTTTTACTTTTCTGAATGTGCTCTTTGCAGACATTGAGATTAGTCTGAGAATCAGAGTGGCAAACAGCATACTTACAGCAATTTCCATTATAATAAAGGTTAACAAAATAATATAGTATAATGCCACCAAGGAGATTAGGAGAGTTGATGCTTACAGGAGCAATGAGAAAGGAAATGCACAAATCATCTCGTGTTTATCAAAATAGGCCCATAGAATAGTGGTGCTTTAAGATGCTCTATGAAGGAAGAGTTCTGTGAGCAAATGAATCAGGGCAAAACTGCAAATGATGGATCTATCTTGAAGACAAACAAAATATGTTACCAGGTCTAAAGCTTCAAAAAAGTCTTGCAATTATAAAAATATAATACAATTTGAATGAGAGTGGTAGAGATTGCTAGTACTCACTCACATTTGAGTTTTTATACCTTTCCTGGGCAAATGGAAGATTAGCTCCTTGTCATTAGTCAGGACCTTATGACTTGCTCCAACCAATGAGGTATGAGTGGAAGACTCATGGGCCACTTTCATGCTGGGGCGGAGGAAGGCTTCTGTGTGACCTCCCAGCCCTCTCATTTCCTATGATGAGATGAACACCATGATGATACAATGGTAGAGCCACATCATAGAAGTAATAAGGTTCACTAAATTACCATACAGCAGCCAGCTTCCCTGGAAAGTCCTCTCACTACCATAGGACTCTGTATAAGCAAGAAACAAATCTTCAAGTTAAGCCACTGAAATAGGAAAATAATTTGTTACTCCTGTGTAATCTATTCCAATACAGTATTTCCTCAACTTATTAGACCACAGCTTTCTTTGTCCTTATAAAAAAAATAAATATCACAGAAAAATTATTACAGGGAAACACTGTGGGAATCAATATACTATCTAAAACAGAGTTTTTTCCAGGAACCATAGTTGGAGCATTTTGAATTCTCAGCCACAGTGATTCATTAAACATACTAATATAGTCCAACCTACAAAAAAGGTAGAGGAAGCATCCAGAAAGCCTATTCAAAAGAGCAAGAGATGTACTATAGACCAGAAAACTGGGCTGGAAATGCAAAAATCTAAGTTTTTTCTCTGTCTGCTTTCTCCACTAATTTTTGCAATCATGTAGGCCAAATGTCTCTTCCTTCAACATTTCATAGAGCAAGCATTTATTGAGTGCATCTTGAGGGTACCATACAATATAAGCCATATTTGTGATTTACACTCTATTTCCTTCCTCCCTGATCACCATCCCATTGGGGTATCTTTTCCACCAAGGCACACAATGCCTGTCTCAGTCTCTTGGCATTTACCTCAAGCCTCCCTGTGTTGATAGATATCCATTCACTTCTGCAGAAATAAGGTCTGAAATGACTTAGCTTTCTATGCCTCCCAATACTTACGCTGCCATCCTTGGAACCCCAGAACCTACAATCTTGGCCAGAGCTGACTAAATCATGAGCGCTGTGGAAGCTAAACATAGCAGCAGCAAACCACAGGAGAACTGGAGCCATCTGGTGACCCATCCTAAGAGCCTTTCTGACAGAGATGCTTGTCGCTGGATTTCCAAGCAGAAATCCAACTAGAGCTTCTCTCTTGAGAAGCTTGAAAGTCAGAAAACCAGGCAAGTGACAGCAAAGGAAGAAGCAATTGCAGAGTAGAACCTGAGACCAAATAAGAGGCATTAAGTATGGTAGAGTTTCATGAAAACTGTAGCTTGTTAGACAGCTGAAGAGGTATTGAGCCAAGAAAGCTACTGTGCATCTTGAACAGTGTTCCAGGTCCCCATAGCTCCTTGCTGGCATCACTGAGATAATTCTTGGAATGTTCTTGCCCTTCCTCTTAGGTAAGCTGAGCCCATCTCAACACTTTGGCACCTGAAGGAGCTCAACCATTACTCGTCAAACTCATATTCTAAGTTGCTTGAGAGAAATGACTAGGGATAATCATTTTATTAAGCCCCCCCATAGTGCTAACCATAAAGGCTTGCACAATAGTAGATGCACAAGTAATTAATACCAGTAATATTTATTGACATACCTACTCAATCTCAGGTGCAGGCAGCATTTAATGAGGCAGAAAAGTTTGTGAACTCTCAGAGGCCATCCTCTAATTCTAATTCTCACTCTAATACTTGACTGGTTGGTTGAGAAGTATATTAAGCACAGTTCTTCACAACATGAGGGAACAATTTTCATATGGAAGACAAGGTATAAAGCACTTGAAGAACCATTTATACCACCTGGATTCAAAAATCTTCCTTCTTTAATAATCACCATTTATGAAGCTCCTACTATGTGCCAGGCACTCTACTGTACTGGGTGCCTACATGTAGGCCCTAATTTAATCTTCCCAACAGTCCCAAGACAGGAATATCATCTTTCATATTTCAAAGGTGAAGAAGAGGAAGTCCAGAGAGTTCAAATGATTACCCAAAGCATCACCCTGTGGGTCATGGAGTTATAATGCAAACTCTGTTTTGCCTAGCTCTTTCTAATTCTAAGTTTGTGCACTTCCTACTGTGCTACACTTAGAGAAAAAAAGATGAGCTTTTTAGCTGGAAAACAAAGAAGTGACAGCTGGGTGGAAAAGCACACTGTTGTACCATATTTTCTCTCTGTGCAATTCATAGTAATCTGACAGCAGAAGATTATTTTCCAGGGTGAGTTTCTCATATAACAATGGAAGAAAAGTAATTACTATCAGGTTCTACTCTTATTTTTTTATTTTTGTATGAAAAAAAGTAAAAGGAGAAGAAATAAAAGGAAAGGCAAAATGACATTGAATATTGTGTTTTAAAACAATTAAAAATATTTAATGGAAAATAACTTGTCTCATATATTCCTTTCTATAAAAACAGGTCCAAATATTTGCCACAAAAGTATTTCCTACATACCATCACTAAAACCAATTTCTATCCATTATTGGGAAAGTAGAACAAATCTATGTCAACTTGTTTCTTCTATAATTGAAGCTATAAAGTGTGTTATGTTTTCGTGCTCTGATAATGTTGCAAAAAATAAGCATTGCAAAATACTGGAATTATTATTTCTTCAAAAATGAAACTATATGTTATCCTATTTTAGAAGTCACATTTGAACATTTATAATAATTCCATTGCATGCTATTTAAATATTTTAAGAATAACAATTAATAATCAGGATACAAATTCACATTTCTACTATTTTAAAGGTGAGCTTGTTTCAGTATTTAAAGTCTATGAGGTATTTTTAGAAGCTGCTGAAATCACTGTACAACAACAAGCCTAAAATATTACCAAAATGTATTTGGCAATAAAATTCAGTAAGTATTCAGCAATAAAAAAGAGTGAAGAATTGATACATGGATGAACCTTGGAAACATTATGCTAAGGGAAAGGAGCCAGACACAAAAGTCATGCATTGTATGATCCTATTTATATGAGATGCTCAAAGTAGGCAAATCTGTAGAGACAGAAAGTAGATTTGTGGTTTCTAGAAGATGGGGGCATAAGCAGGGGAAAATGAAAGTGACAGGTACTGGATTTCTTTTCGAGGTGATGACAATATTCTGTAATTGATAAAGATGATGGTTGTACAACTCTGTAAATATACTAAAAACCAATGAATTATACAATTTAAATAGAGGAATTGTATAGGATGTGAATTATATCTGAATGAAGATATTATATTAAAAAAATCATGTACCACCAGGGCCAAGTAGCAGCAGCCTCTCCTTGAATCACTTTTCTCATGCTTTGTGCTTCTCACCCTCGTGCTCCTTCCTCTGGCTCCTGAGATGTGCCAGGCTGCTACTCACACCAGGCCTCTGCTCTTCCCACTGTACACCCTCCCACCTTTGCTGCTACTTCTAACCCACCACATGTTGCCCAGGCCCCAGTTAACTTTTGCTCTTCCTAAACATCACATTGCAGCTCTCATGTGACTTTCCCAACTCTCCAGAATCCTCCTTGCAGAGCACTCACAATCACTCTACACACCTACACATTTATTTAGGCTTTTATTTATTTTATTTTATGAGACAGGCTCTAACTCTGTTGCTCTGGCAGAAGTGCAGTGATGTGACTGCAGCTCACTGCAGCCTCAACCTCTTGGGCTCAAGCAATCCTCCCACCTCAACTTCCCAAGTATCTGAGACTACAGGTGCACAACACCATGCCTGGCTAATAGTCTGTTATTTTTGAAGGTGTTTCTATTCTTATCTTGTTCCTCCAGCTGGAAGCACAGCACCTGTCATATAATACATGTTCAATACATATTTGAAAAATAAATGATTTATTTAAACGTTTTTTTTTTAAATCATGAAAAGCCCCTACACATCTCCTTTTCTCCCTGTTTTATTCTATCAAAGAAATATGGGGATATTGTCTATTAAAAACTTGCACATAGTGTTAATTCAGGGGCATATTAGTGGAACCATTGATATTAAACATAAAACAGATTTTTTTCCCCAGTGATTTCTTCCAGAAGATAAATATTCTCAAGGAAAATAAGCAACAGAATTGCAAAGACAATTTGTAGATGAAGGAAGAAATGCCTTTTTATTTATTCATTTGGATTTTTTTTGAGATGAAGTATGACTCTGTCACTCAAGCTGAAGTACAGTGGCACAATCTCACCTCACTGCGACCTCCGCTTCCCAGGTTCAAGCGATTCTCCTGCCTCAGCCTCCCAAGTAGTTTGGACTATAGGCGCATGCCACCATACCTGGCTAATTTTTGTATTTTTAGTAGAGATGGAGTTTTACCATGTTAGCCAGGATGGTCTTGAACTCCTGATCTCATGATCCACCTGCCTTGGCCTCCCAAGTGCTGGGATTACAGGCATGAGCCACTGCACCCAACAAGAAATGTCTTTTTAAAAATATGACCAATGATTGTTTTGTTTTCTGTACAAGTTTTATTCTGTTCCAGGCATAATCACTCAATAAATATCTCCAGAGGGCCAGCTGAGTGCAAAATGGCACAGTATTTAGGAGGGAGTTCAAATGCAGCCTCATAAACTGCACATCAACTGTGGAATGAAAATAATCCAAAGTCCATGGGGCTGTTATGAGAACTAAATGAGATACACTTGTAAAGTACTTACCAAAGAGCCTGACCAATACACACTAGTGATGATAATAATTCATTCTACTTTCAAGGAGTTCATAGGCCTTTGGAGCAGAGGCTGGTGGTGTAAAGGCACCATTATACATAGCTATAATTCAAGACTGAAAATAACCTCATGCTAGTTATTAATCCTACTGATAACCCTTGCCAAAGTTCCCCAATATATATGTGTGAGAGTGTTTTCTACTACAAACAGCATTGTTTTAACAGAATAGAAAACAAACAAAACAAAAAACTAGGGACAACTAAAATACTTAGTTGATGAATTAAATTATAGTGTGTGTCCATATGATGTGATAAAATGTGGTTGTTAAAAATACGAAGCAGGCTATTTAAAAACTGAGGGATAGTACAGCCCTATTCTCAGCTCCTTCAAATTCTCTCTAAAGTTTTTGGCTTTATCTTGAATTGCAGAGAAAGAAGGAAGGATATACTTTGTTTACTCCTCAAAATCAAGCAATAAAGTCATTTAAATACAAAAATGAAGAGGAGGTATATGCTCTCAGTTGCTGTCTCAAGATCTTTCATATATATCAGGTGGAAAGAGTACAGAATAAAATAACGCAACATAGCCCTCTTGTGTATATGAAAATATGTAAAAGTAAGTACATGTAGCTGATCACATCTAGGTCGAAGAATCAGGCATGTTTTACAGTAGGTTTGGGAAAGTGACACAGAAAATCTGAGGAGGGAATTCAAAGCAGGGGAAGTAAGGGATTGAAGGCAGAGTAACTTGTGGACATGTCCAGGGAGAGGCAAGAGTTTGCAGCTGCCAGAAGAAAGTTTGGAGAAGGTGCATAAGTAGCAGGAGTTGAGATTGGAGACATGAGTTAGGCCATGGCACAGGGCTATAAACACTAATAAATCTAGGCATCTGGATTATATCTCATAGAACTTGAAAAGTTGCTGAAGATTAGTGAGGAAAGAAATAATACGACCAGTACTGCACATTATGGATGGTCATGAGAAAGGGCTTCTTGCAAAGAGTGGAGGGAGCAAAGAATGATGTCATGCTGGGCCGGCTATGGTGGCTCACACCTGTAATCCTAGCACTTTGGGAGGCCGAGGAGGGCAGATCACGAGGTCAGGAGTTTGAGACAAGCCTGGCCAACATGGTGAAACGCCATCTCTACTAAAATACAAAAATTAGCCGGGCATGGTGGCGGGTGCCTGTAATCCCAGCTACTTGGGAGGTTGAGGCAGGAGAATCACTTGAACCCAGCCAGGAGGCGCAGCTTGCACAGTAAGCCAAGATGGCGCCATTGCACCCCAGCCTGGGCAACAAGAGCAACACTCCATCTCAAAAAAAAAAATTATGTCATGCTGGATGGATGCTACCACAAGTTAGTTCTCCAGTTCTTCCCTCTGAATGGACAGCGCCATGTTGATATAGCTTTGCTTTTCCTTCCTGATATATGTTTGCTGCTTTCATATGAAGTAAGTTACATAAATGGAGTCGGTGATTCCTTTCCAAAATTCCTGACAGATGTTCCACGCATCCCAAAAATGACTGATCTTTATTCAATAATCAAATTCTCAGCAGATATCGTTTTTCAAAGAAATGTTATTTTGCCTGTTAAATGAAAGGAAGTGAGATCATTAACACAGTTCTCTAAGTAATGCATTTTAAATGAAAGGCTTTTTTCGGCCTTTAGAAGAAGAATATCAAAAGTTATACTGAAAAATCCAGGGAAAACTCAAATTAATATGTTAATTCTGTCAACATTCAAGGTTCTGAGTCCAAGCCTGGAAGTAATGTAGCATATGGTGATTTACTGCTCCCTAGCTATCATTTTAACTACAGTTTTTGAAATCACAAAATAAATGTTTCAAGTGAAGTTTTCATCACTCTTTCAATGTGAAATATGAGAGCATTAGAATTTCTATGTTTTGTTTTAAAGATCAGTTTATTATACTAGGCGCCATCAGTGATTTTCATTAAATATGTCAAATTAGATTGAGCTAGGGAAACAGATGATAGATTAATATATAGTAATTTTGTCTTTACAGTAACAAATGTAATGTCTCTCTGTGGACATTATGAAATTCCCTGACAGATTTTTTCCTATTAAAAAGACAATGAACCTCTTGAATTATAGGTAAATAAAATTACATGGTTAAAATTTGATGAAAATCCAGGAAAAATTATGCAGCATCAACTGCTAAGATTTAAGTTTCCTATTTATTTGTTACTGTTTGAGAAATTGCCCTCAGTGCTTTAGTGAAGAAAAAAAGTGCCTGTGTATGAATGCTGAGGTAGGTTCTTAAAAAGGGAATTTGTTATGAGAGACGAAATTGCACATACTTCAGCCTTCCAGAAGTTAAAGAGTTTTAGAAAGTCTTTGTTTCTGATGACCTAGCTTAGCATTCAACACTTATTAGGTAAATGGGAGATATTTACCACATGGATAGATAGATGGATAATGTAGGGATGGATACATGATGGCTAGATGAATGAGTACCATTCCACTCTATGGTCTTAATCTCCTATTAAAATAATTTACCAATATACATGTACATAAGTCTACAATATAAAAGCATGGCATATATTTTTATAAAAATATACAGTAGCTCTGTTCAGCCCATATATTTGTGTATATTTGTTAATTATATCTATCTCTATTTCTAAACACATGCACATGAAAACACTTTCATATAGTTACTTCTATGTTTATTTAAAAAACAAATTAATTAAATCAGCAAGAATGGTAACAAAATTTAAAACTAAATGCAGACAGAAACAAATAAATCTAATTGGATTTAAAATGACTCACACACTGAAGGGAGCAAAAACAAATCCACTTGTAAACACGGTATCTCTAGTATCTTCGGTCTAGTGGAAAAAAAAACTGAACTGAAATCTTGAACTTTTTAAAAGAAAGATTTATTTTTTATTTTATATTTTTTATTTTTTTACAGACATATGGTTCTGAACCTATTTCATGTGTATTGCAAAACTGAGCAAATGAGTACATGTGCTGATGTTAGGATCAGGGTTCTCACGGTGAAAGAAGGGAGATTAAAATATGTGAAATTTGAAAGAATTATAAGTATTCTATTTTGTTTTAAAGTTGAGGTTATTGTATTTTAAGACATCAGTGATTTATGAGGTAAGTAAGAAATCATTGGAACTGCATCATTTTTGGAATGAATGAATGATATACGGATAATATACATAAAATATATGTGGATGATATATACATAATTATATATTACATATTATATTGTATATATAATTCTATATATGTATATAATTATATACATAATTATATGTATATGTATATAATTATATGTATATATACATATATGTATATATGTATATGTATATATTATATGTATGTATACATAATTATATGTATATGTATATAATTATATACATAATTATATATATATTATATATCATTATATATATTATATATCATTTCATTCATTCATTCCAAAACCAATGCAGTGCACTGTGTGTGCATGTGTGTGTGTATGTGTGTGAATGTGTGTATGTTCATTGGGACTGCACTGGTTTTAGAATGAATGAATGTATATGAATATCAGAAAATATATCTTATATATATATGTACATATAACACATTCATTACAAAAAGTATAAGGAGAAATATATAAATATATTAAAATGGGTGTGTGTGTATATATATACACATGTATACACACACATACTTATATATGTGTGTGTGTGTGTATATATATATATATATATAAGAAAAAGGATGTATTATAAGAAAAAGGATGTGTATATATATATATACACATCTATATATATGTATATATATACACATCCTTTTTCTTCTGGTAAACAGGTTTACAAGAACTAACATCCTAGTAATAATGAGCCACCTAGTACTTATCTGGTAAATACTACTCCCCAGGAAATAGAAACAGGGCTTCTTGAAAAATCTATATCTATATCTATATCCACACATCTGCTTCTGGAGCTGGAATATATTGTGCCAGAAAGCAGGGAATAAATGATCAAAAGATAATGACCATGTATAAAAAGGACACAAGAATCACCTTCAAGGGGCTCCTACTGGCCAAGTATGGAATAAATTTAGCAGCAAAATAATTAAGATCACTAAAGTATTTTAACCTATTGAATAAAAAGGAATCCATGCATCCATACTGAATATAAATGGATAAATTAATAAGTAAGAAGAAAGTGAGGCCTTTTCCTTACTTTAAAGAATGAACTAATGAATGTGGGAGGTATGGGGGAGTTAGAAAATCACCATTCTTCAACCAAGTCAAGGTAGGTTCAGACCAGAATGATGAAGGATAATATTCTCAAAGTATCTCCTAATAGACTACTACTTAGCTGCATGCTAGAAAGTACTAAATATCCATGGAGAAAAATGGCCAACCCACTGACTAGTGTCACAATTAGCAGTATCTATGAAGGGGAGATGGTCACCACATGCCTTCAGATGTGATGCTAGGGAAGAGCACGGCATCACTTATGTGGTATTCTGACTGGAAATGCATAACCCGAACTTTTCTATGAGGAACCATTTTCAAACACAAAGTGCAAGACACTATAGAAAGTAACTGACCTGTATAAGCCAAAAATGTCATATTATAAACGAGAAAGAAAGGTTGAGGGCTGTTCTAAACACACTAAAGTGTCTAAAAGTTTTAGACACAAAAAACAGGACAAATAAAGTGCTCTTGGACAAGATCCTGTACACAAGGAAAAAATACTATAAAGAACATTACTGGAACAATATTGAGCAAAATGGGAGAAAAGTAGAATACGGATTGTAGATTACACAAAAATTCATGAGAATCCACTATGAAGTTTCCTGAAGTTGATAAATTTACTGTGATTGTATAAGAGAATACCTTTGTTCTTAAGTTGTAAACATTGAACTATTAAGGGGTGTGGTATATACAAACTACTTACAAATGAAAAAAATAATAAATCTGATATTTTCTCACATAAAAAATAATACATATATGTGGATAATCAAACAAATATGGGAAATGTTTTGTAAGGTTAATCTGGGTAAAGGGTATGCAGGAGTTGTTTGTACTATTCCAGGAATTTTCCTGTAGGTTTAAAATTATTTCAAAATAAAAGTTTAAAAAAGGAGAGGATTCTATATTTAACTGAAAGAAATAAACAATAAGTGATTGTCAAGGAAACTGAATGAGCAAAGTACCAAGGAAAGTCATGCTCTACCAGATATTGAATCTCATTATAAAGATTTAAAAAATCAGAATGTTGTACTACTCCAAGGATTGATGAACAGATCAAAGAAAGACAAGTAAAAGGCCCAAAGGAGATTCCATAATTATGTGTGTTAAAGCTAGAATTTTCATCACTTAGCAAAAGATTTATAAGTAATGCTGGAACTATTTTCTAACTTTTTGAGAAAACAATTAAGCTAGGTCCCAATCTCATAAATAACCAAAACATATTTCAGAGACAAATAAAAAGCATGAACAAATAAACACATGTACACAGAAAGACACGAAGTGGAAGGAAAATACAAAAGAATAAATAACTAACTTAAGAATTAGGAGTGTCTCTTAAAAAATAAAAACAAATAATAAAACTATTATTCTGACATAGAAATTAAAGACGGCTGTATGTAAAAAATATCATAAATAAAATTAAGGGCAAAAAAAATTAGGAAAAATATGTGTATCAGTTATGGAAGATAAAAGATTAACCTTAACATTTAAAATATAAAAATAAGCAAAAGACATAAAGAACATAAAAATAGGCAAAAGACATAAAGAATCAATTTATAAAGAAGAAATATTAATAGTCTATAAATTCCTAAAAATATGTTCCAACATACAGGAATCAAAGAAAAAACTT
This sequence comes from Cheracebus regulus, assembly GCA_963574635.1. Taxonomy (NCBI): domain Eukaryota; kingdom Metazoa; phylum Chordata; class Mammalia; order Primates; family Pitheciidae; genus Cheracebus; species Cheracebus regulus. The sequence goes on along the minus strand of CAUYQU010072481.1, from coordinate 77,182 downwards.
AAATACTAACATAATTTTCCATTATTAAGTTGCCAATATTTTAAAAGGAAAACTGATAGTGTCCCCATCCATAAGGGTACAGGGAAATATGCATTCTAAAAGCACCAAGGCAGCTGGTCACAGTGGTTCACGTCTGTAATCTAGCACTGCGGGAGGCTGAGGTGGGTGGATCATGAGATCAGGAGTCCAAGACCAACCTGGCCAAGATAGTGAAACCCCGTCTCTACAAAAATTAGCTGGGAGTAGTGGTGTGTGCTGGTAATCCCAGCTATTTGGGAGGCTGAGGCAGGAGAACTGCTTGAACCTGAGCGACAAAGGTTGCAGTGAGCCGAGATAGGGCCACTGCACTCCAGCCTGGGCCACAGAGCGAGACTCCGTAACTAAATAAATCAGTACACCAAGGCAAGGAAAAGCTAGCACAAATGCTCTTGCAGAAAATTTAACAATATGTATTAAGGGCTTCAAAATTTTCTACTCTTACTTTCATTTAAACATCAAACCTGAAGGAAGATAGCAACACTTGAGAAATACCTAGGCCAGAAGTAGTGCCCCATGCCTGTAATCCCAGCACTTTGGGAGGCCAAGGCAGGTGGATCACGAGGTCAGGAGTTCAAGACTAGCCTGGCCAACATGGTGAAACCCTATCTCTACTAAAAGTACAAAAATTAGTTAGGTGTGGTAGCAGGCACCTATAATCCCAGCTACTCGGGAGGCTGAGGCAGGAGAATAACTTAAACTTGGGAGGCTGAGGTTGCAGTGAGCCAAGATCACGCCACTGCACTCCAGCATGGGTGACAGAGCGAGACTCCATCTCAAAAGAAAAAAGAAAAAAAAAAAACCACCCAAATGTCCAGCTACATGGAAATGAAAAGACACTGTTTGCATATAGGTATTACATAATAAGTAATACACATATATACATAATAGGATGCTACATATCACTAAAATAAAGCTTTTGTGAATAGTGAATGATACGAAAAATGCTCATGATATATTGTCAACTAAAACATTTAGAAAATTATCTCTCTGTGCATATATTAAAGGATCTTAGTAAAGAGATAAGTCTAGAGATAAAGACATAGATACATCTGAATATACAAATGTACTGAAGGATTATAAGGATAATCGCTAAAATGTCATCACTGACTTCACTGAATTGTAAGATCTGAATCGTTTATATTTCCTACTCTATACAACTTTGAATCTTTCAAATTATTCTAAAAATGACAATTATCATAACATATAAAAAATTTCTGAGATAAATTTTCAAACATGGCCTTTAAAATGACACGTGTGGTATTGATTGCTACTCTGTAATAATACATAAGCATGTAAGATAGGATATGGCGTCAAATATGCAAATATTTAAATGGCATTTTTTTGATAGCGTAGCGATAATGTCTTTCATAATTATCTATAATTTTTTTCTGATATGCTTTTTGATTTAAAAAATAATGATTATCTGCTAAAGTATATATGACATCTAGAGATCCATTGTGATAGGTGCAAATAGAAATTAGAAACGAATGTATAAGCATATGCATTGGAGAGACACAGTTTTTATAACATATATAGTCAATAGTGACGTCTCTCTCTTCCTTAAGTTTCTAATGTCGTACTTAAGCTCTAGTAAGTCTTTAAATATATTTTAGAGGGTTTATGTTTTCACAACCACAAATAGAATGGAATTTGATTGGGGGTAGAGCTAGAGCCTATTATAAATGAGAATAGTATTTAAAAATTATGAATGTACTTTTATCTCGTGCCTTCGTGTGTACATGACTTTTGTCCTAGTCTGCTCAAAGCATCCATCTGCCTAGTGAGAGATCTGGATTTACAGAGAAAGTACAGAGAAGAATCTAGGTATTATTCAATGTTTTATGTTTGAAAATAGAATTCTGCAGATGATTTCTCATGTAGTATATCAAACACCAAGTCTGGGAAACCCAACCTATATATGTCTCCCATGTTGTAACGAGAGTTCAATAAACTTTTTTTTAAGTTCCATATAGTAAGATCCCACTATATGCATACTACAGTACCTTCCTATAATTAAAAAAAAGTCTAAGTTCTGAAACACATCTGGCTTGAAAGATTTTGAAAAGGTATTTAAGATTGCAAACCTGTACTATTTAACACAGGGCCATTATAAGGATTTAATATGTAAAGTATCCAGTTCAGTATCCAGAATAGAGCAGATGTCCAAAATATATGCATCTCCTTGTCTCTCCGTCTTATCCCTAAATTCCTGTATGTTTTTTAAAAGCCACCATAGTAAAGATGCATAAAAATGCACGTATTTTAATTATCAAAACTTTTAATGTCTTTCACTAAGATATTCAAAGTAATCATGATTCGGTTTGGCAAAGAAACAAAACAGAGCATATTAAAGTTATGTGAATGAGCTATAAACATGAAACAAGCCATAACAATATATATCAGTAATTATTTTCTGGAAAAGGCAGTAATGACTGGTAGATAAAACTGTGAGCTTTGGTATCAGATACACCTGGATTCAAGTCCTGGCTCTGCTTCTAACCTTCTGCATGGCAGCTAGTAAGTTACTTGGATAAGTAAGTCAATTTCACCAAACTTTAGTTTTATAAGCTATAAAATAGATATGAAAAGTGCACCTCTGTTCCAAGTTTGTGCCAAAGATTAAATGAGATAATGTATGTAGAGCACTTAGCATAATGCTTGTCGAATTACTATGTGGTAATACTAATAATTGAATAACAAGCTGTTGTTATTACAGATTAAAGTTACAGTCGACTAGATACTGTAATTACCTAGATACCATAATATCATTAGATGTCAACTATCTAAAAAATTATTTCAGTCCTGCATTTGATTGTGCATTGAGTAACAATGTATTTATAAAGTTGCATGTGCTAATTGGATTTTAACACTAACAAACAGATTGTAAGAGCTGTTTAATACGGTTTGACATGTTAAAACTATCAGACGTATTCTCAAACTAAATTATAATTTTGTAAATATTTAATCTATCAAAAGCCACAAAATAATTACTGTATTAGATTCCCAGCAGTAATATCCTAAACCAAAGATTAAGACTTTATTTAATCAACAGAGATTTTAATTGCTATTATGTATAGAATCTCTATAATATGCCCAAAGTTATGATAAGTTTATTTACTCCATTTATTCACTCCATCTAAACTTGGGAAAAATTAAGAAACCAATGACACATATTTGATTTTACACATTAACACATTTTAATTAAATCTCTTAGAGTCTATAATAATATATGTGGGTCTAATTAAGTAACTCATCAAGCTTATAAGCAGACCAAAGAGTAAAATATTTGAACTTGAGCAAAGGAAGATCATTAAAGAGGAAAATTTGCCAAAACTTATTTGAGTCTACAAAGAAAACTGGCCTTTTGGTTCATGCTGATTCTTAGCTTTTTATTTTTTAAAAATGTCTATTTAGAGAAGCCTGAGGATGTGCATTTCAAAGGTAGTGGATTATCAATACAGACAGTTGTTAGCCTATGACTAGATAGCAATTCAGAAGTCCAGGGGTGTCACAGTGAGCCATAACTTGGAGGACAGGACAGATTGGACCAATTCAAGTGAGTAATAAAAGCCTGCCAAGAAGAAGCTGGCAATTCTTTAAAGTCTATGTAAAAGATAAGAATCTGCAGAAGCAAGTCAATTGTTGGCAACGTCGGGGCCAGCCATAACCTGATTGTTTCTTTATTCAAATATTTATTGTGTATCTAATGAGTGCTGAACATTGTATTAGCAATCAATATCCAGGACATCTGGCAGGAGGGAATATGTGGACTGAGCCTTGGGAGCATGATCCAAAGAACACAAGGATTGCTGTCCCCAGTAATCTGAAACAGCAGGCTAAGGAATAAACTCACAGTCATGAGAAGTACCCACCAGTAGTAAGAAAACCAACTGAGCCACTTGGGCAAGGTCTTCTTGACTAGATGTAGGTATGTGTATAGCAGAGGCCAACAGAAATTGGCACCTCTCACAGTGCAGACTGGAGAATTGAGAGGCGGGGACATGGACAAGGAAGTACAATTTGTAAACCTGGTTGTTTGGAACCCAAAGGGTCATTTTACCTGTGAAAAAAATCCATAAACATATCCCATGAAAAATCTCATGTAAAGATTAAAAGTGATGTTGTTAAGAGACATTCCCTGTGTCAATAAGTGTTTTACAGAGAGGAAGGTACCAGGGGACATAGCTGTCACCACCTGCTGAAGTAACCTAGCAGTGGGATTGGGGACACCTGCTCCTTTGCTCCAGTCACTCTGGCCAAAGATCAAATAACCATGAGAATTTCAGGCAGGTCTCACACCGGCCCCCATTCCAACTTTCTCATTAACTTCATATACATCTAAACATAGTCAAGATATAACTTCCAAAGTGTTAAAAATATGACTCTTGTATAAATATACACTGAACCCATGCTGAAGATTTTATTTAATTTATTAATGAGAAAGCAAATAAGATGGCTATGAATTGAACTGTGCCTCCCACAAAAGATACAATGAGGTCCATTTCCAGTACCTCATAATGTGAACTTACTTGGAAATAGGATCACTGTAGATATAATTAATTAAAATAAAGTCATATTAGAGTAGGTTTGGCCCTTAATCCAACACAGCAGGTGTCCTTATAAGAAGACAGTATAGGCCGGGCATCAAGGCTCACGTCTGTAAACCCAATGCTTTGAGAGGCTGAGGCCAGAGAAGTGCTTGGAGACAGGAATTTGAGATCAGCCTGGGCAACACAGCAAGACCCTATCTCTACAAAGAATTTAAAACTTAGCCAGGCATGGTGGTCCATGCCTATAGTCCTAGGAACTCAAGAGGCTAAGGTTGGAGGATCACTTGGCTCAGGGGTTTGAGGCTGCAGTGAGCCATGATTGTGCTACTGCACTCCAGACTGAGCAACAGAGAAAAACCCTGTCTCAAAAAACAAGAAAAAGAAAAAAGTTAAAAAAGAAAAGAAAGGAAAGAAGAGGAAGAAAGAAGGAAATGGGATTAGGGAGTGTGCAGATTGGAGTGTAGCAGCTGTAAGTCAAGGAACATTAAGGATTGCTGGAAGCTGCCAGAAGCTAGAGAGAGGCAAGAAAGGACTTCCCTACATGTTTCAGGGGCAGGATAATCCTGCCAACCTCTTGATTTTGGACTCTGAGAACTGTAGTTTTGGACTCCAGACCTATGAGATGATAAATTTCCATTGTTTTAAGCCACTCAATCTGTGGCAATTCATTACAACAGCCATAGGACGCTAGGACAATGGGTAAAGTTGACTCAAAGAACATTTGAGAACATGAATATTTACCATCACTTTGAAGGAAAAAAAAGAATCTTGGAATAACATTGTTAGAGATAAAAACCTGACTTATGTCCGGTAGGGCAGTAAAACCATTACCTTGGAGGAGAGAAACGATTTCTCCTGGACAAAGGACTGCAAATTAACATGCAACTTCCCAAAGCATGGCCTTTAAATAATGTATCAATGTGACATTAAAAGAATGCATTCTCCCGATCTTCCAGCCCATTTGCTTTATTTCCAACATCTGGATAGTTTTGTGTTTGTTTGGTTGGTTGTTTTCTTGCACAAGTCTCTTACATGCCTGCCCCACTTAGATTCTGGGCTTACTAGCACTCTAGCTCAGCCATCTCTCACCTACTGGCTTATTGTTTGCAGATAAGGTTTATCATCTTGTCCACTATCCCCAGAACCCTACTCTGGTCCCAGTCTTGATAATGACTGAGCTCCTCCCTTTTTAAGAATTCTGTTCCACTACTCAGCCAGACTAGAGGCTTAGTAAGATGCAACACATTTCAGTGGAAAACAAACAAGTAACAAGGCTCTGTGACAGTATCTGGAAGGAAATTCAGACAATTTTAATGTGAAAACTTAGCGGCTTTGTTTTTGTTTGATGTACTAGAAAGATGAAATATTTTTCTTCACCTCTCAGGAGAGTTTGAAGATTAAACTCAACCTGCCTTCCAAGAAAGGAGATAGAAATTCTACCTTGCTACAGATTTGGATTCAGGGTTTACTGAGCCAATAGAAGAAGGTAAGGAAATGGAGTTATCCTTAACACATATATCACCCAGTGTGCCAAGGGTGCTTACCAAGCAGAATGGAAGCTGGTGCTGCAGAATTGAAGCAAGGGTCTGGAGGACTCCTGCCAGCCAGGGGTCAACCCTTTACCCAAGAATTAGGAGTACGTCTAGAGGATCCTATGGAATAGACCAGGGATGAAGCAGGGGCACTTAAAGAGAGCTTCTTAGAATAAAGGCTACTGATGAACACTATGAAACTATTTCAAGGTGTGCAGTTGAACCAGCAGCTATCTGCTAAATATCAGTCACATAAAAGATAAAAATTGAGCAGAAACAAAAAAAGAAAATGATTTGGTAAAATAAAGAAGGGAGAAGAAAGGACTTCTTTGGGTTCCTTGAAGACAGCCAAGAATCCAGAAAAAGGGGATTCAGTCTTAGGCTGGAATGGGTATATGTAGGAACTCCCCTCCAACCACATGTATTTTCAGTGATTAGACTACTCACATTTGAGAACCCTTTAACTGTGGAAGGATTTAGTGATAACCCTATACAAAAGATTTACATTTTAAAGCTTAGAATAAAATAGAATCCATCCATTTACCTCTTTATTCACCTAACCAGTTAAGGTAGCCTAAATTGAAAGGTATAAATCTGGGAATACATTTTTATATTTTATCTAGGGGTGGCAGATGTTAGGAGAAGGATTTTTTCCTTTCTCATGTTCAATGAACAAAACAAAATATTTTTCAGCTCTCAGCTATGGTAAATGATTAGATACATGGCATGGCTCAGTAAAGTGATGCAGTTTCATTTCCTGGGAGGAAGAGAGGTTTAAATCCACCAGACAACACATTTGTAACAAGCTTACAAGTACTTGGAAGAATGCAGTAGCTATCACCCTGTTTGATTCAGTTAGTGAATAAAAGAAAGGCTTTTGACCTCCAATGAAAAAAAAAAGGGACTTATCCTTTTGACTTTGGTACTGAATTCAAAATCAATGCCAAGCTAGAAAATGTCATAATGCATATAAATACTGTCAGTGACATTATTTAGAAAATGGGGTGAAATATTAGCAGTCACTGAACGAATCTGAGTCCTACATGTGATCAATATGGTTCCTTCTTTCCCACAATATCATATAATGATAGTAATAACAAAGCAGCTCACATTGAAAGTTTACTTTGTACTAGAGATAGTGTTAATGGCTAAGACTGCATATTCTCATATGATCTCCACAACAGTCACCTGAGGTATGTATCATTCTCACTCTGGCTTTACAGAAGAGCGACGTATACATCTGAGAGATTATGTACTTTATCACAATAAAGGTGGAAACCAAAATTCAAACCCAGGCCACCTATCTGGCACTAAAGTCTACGCCCTTAAACACGGCTTTGTGCCATCAGATCACTGAATAGCCCAGAAAAAATCAGAGGGTTTCCACCTAAAGAAGCTGTGCGACTGTGAGCCCGAGACTGAGTAAGCCAGAAAAGCTGCCTATGTGGCTAAAAACAACACTTGACATTAAAACGGAACAAAACAAAAACCTGAAGATTACTCTTGAAAGTAACCTAATTTTCATCTTGGTGTGATTGGATTTCCTCCTTTGCCATCTTTCTCAATTCTGTTAAAACATCCTCAGTGAAATAGAGACTTGGCCAAAGCTGTCCTAATGCAAGCTGGAAAGCAAGATCAATCAGAAGCCCATTAGGACTAGGATGAAGGGAAGTGGCTGAACTTAGCTACTGCCAAGAGAGTATCGGGATCCTTCTCAACTGTTTCAGATGCTTTCAGTGTCAGTTGCTTCCTGAAACGCTGTAACTCTAGAGTTAATTTCCCATTATCCACCTGTGCGTTCTTCACTCAGCAGATTTATCTTAAAGCTTTGGAAGCTTTGTGCCCACAGTGGCTCCAATCTCCACCTAGCCTACTTCAGGGAAGCTGCCTCCTCCTGCCAGCTAGTGCTTGCCACACTGTGGAATGCCAACTAACCAAGCTGCAGTGCCCCTAACTCACTAATCACTCCCCTACTAAAAAGCAATGGCTTTTCTTTTATCTATTTTTAGGTCCGTGCCACAGCTGCCCCTCCAGCCTTGCGCACTCCCAGAACCAGAGGCAGGAATGGGCTCCATCTGGGGAACAGGGATTCATTCAGTTTGGCTACAGCCAAGCATGCGTGTGTTTATTTAAAGAGGTAGGCTCATTTAACCAATTTATAGAGCACTTGTACTACATACAAATAGTGTACGATCCTTTGAAAAAGTAGCATGACAGGAAAGTATGAAAGAAAATCCAACATCAAACTTTGTTTAATCTAAGTGTTGTTATTTTTCTTTACTATTTGAGACACAGTGTGGAAGAGTTGAAAGCACTTGGGCTTTAAAGTGAAGCTGAGGCAGGTGTGAGTGTGGATTCCACCTCTAATTAGCTGGATGATCTGGTTACTAATGTCAGTATTCCAGTCTGCAACAGGGAAAATCATAGTATTTACCTTATGGGTCGTTGGTATTATTCAGTAAAACAATATATTTTCATATAAGCACCTCCCATAATACTGGGAACACTACAGTTTCTCAGTAAAATAGAAGGGATCATCATTATCATTATCATTAATAATAGTGGTAACAGCAGTATTATTACTTCTACAACTACTAGTAGCAGCAGTAGGACTGTTCTAGAAAGAAGTATGTTACAAGTGTTGGGTACATTTTGGATAATACTTATCCCCCAAACATAAATATGATGTTTAAGAATTATATGTAATTGTATATTTTTAAAATATGGTTGCTGCTAACTCTGAATGTCCAATAGCATCTCCTTCTGAAATAAGGCCTGGCATAACTAATTAAGGTGCTTTCCATTTATTTATTCTTTGAAGACACTAATTCAAGAGAATTGCTTAATTTTCTTCTTTCTTAATCTATTTGAGCATGCAAAATATGAATGGACTTCTCTGAGACCCTAATAACATGAGCTGTAAGATAGGCTCCTTGCTTTCAAATTAAAACAAAATCTATGTTTCTATCTTTATTCCTAATATAGTGACTAATGCAGCCCTAATGCTTTGATCTGCTACTTGAGACATATCAAAACATCTTTAATATGCAAATCAAGGCAGAAGCTTATGGGGTCATCAGTAGCAAGTTTTCTCTCCCTTATGACAGTAATTGGAAAAATCTATGGGGACCCTGAGGATCATTACTTTAAAAAATAATTCTACCATTAACAAAAATCCACTAGCTTATCCTTAGTCACATTTCAAATGAAATTTAGATATTAAGTAGTATTGATTTCCATTCAAAAGCTGCTTTGACCACCTCCATATCAATCCTCCAGACTTGGAATGAGGACTGGTGGAAATCATAAAGTCATTTATCTTGTCAAAAATCTCTGCAACATGCCCAGATGTATCAGACACTGGAGGAGGCTACTTTTAGTTTCCATCGCCACTGGTGACTTCCCTTAAAGCTCTCCAGTGAGCCCCAGCCCAGGTCAGACAGCTCTGGGAAAGAGTGAGAAAGCGTTTGAAAACAAATTCCATTAGAATTGATGCTAAGGACCTTTAAAGATGAGGAATGTATGAACTCTAACCCATTGTTCATATTTCCAGAATTTTTCAATTCTTTGTTAATTCAATAAACACCTGCCTAGCTTTTATCTTGTGCCAGGCACACTGCTAGGTGCTGGGATTAAGTGATGAACCAATACAGAGGTAAGCCCTTATAGAGCTTAGAGGTTAGTGTGAAAGGCAGAAAGTAAACAACTAATTGTGCAAAGAATACAGAATTTTATGTTATGAAACCTAATATGGAGGAAAATAGTAGAGTTCTGTAAGAGGGACTGATTAGGAGTGGACATTACAGAGGAAATGACATTTAAGCTAAAATTATGAGATAAATGGGATTTGGGATGGCTTCATTATCCCATAATGAGGCTCTCTGGTGAGAGATTGCACAGATTCCTTGACCATGGCAAAAACTGTGTTTATTCTAAGTGCAATAGGAATGGTTTTAAGCAAGAAGGTGACACTAAAAATCTAAGAGGAGCATAGTATCTCATTTGATTTTTACCCTTGGCAAATTCCTAGAATGCAGCTTTTCCTCTTGCTGCATGTTCTAAGGCAGTCTTTGTTTTGTTTTTTTAATTCAAGATCGCTTCCCGGTCTCCTGCAACAGAATCAGCCAAGACGGTTGTTAAAAATGCAGAACCTCGCAGTAGACCCATCAAATCAGAGTCTTTGGATACAGGGAACAGGAATCTGCTTTTTGGAGCAGCACGCTGAGTGATGTTAACATAGTCTAAATGGCATAGACCCAGAATGTATACCATTGTTGGACAGAGAAGTCACAGTGAAGCAGGTCACATTCTGGACAGGCTGGCATCTGACGGATCAGAAAAGCCAAGGGGCAGAAGCAGAGGAAGACCACAGGCAGAGACTGAATGTAAGAGCTGCCTCTCTCTTCAATGAGCGTGCCCATAACACATTCTATTTTCAAAATGCAACCTCTAGAATACCCGTCTGTATTACTTGGCTAGGACATTTAGGTCATTACAAAATACTACAAGGCCGAGTGGATTAAACAACAAAGTTGTTATTTTTCTCACAATTCTCGAGGCTGGAAGTCCACGACCAAAGGGTAGGTAGGGCTGGCTTCCCCGGAGGTCTCTCTTCTTGGCTTGCAGAGGGCGTCTTCTCTCTGTGTCATCATGTGGTCTTCCCTCTGTGTGTGTGTGTGTGTGTGTGCCTATGTCCTAATCTCATCTTCTTACACAGATATCGGTCGTAGTGGATTAGGGCTCACTCTAAGCACCTCATTTTAACTAAATTACCTCTTTAAAGACCCAAGCTCCATATACAGCCACATTCTGAGGTCCTGGAGGTTGAGGTTGGCTTATGAACATGAGGGGTGTATAATTCAGTCCATAACATCTTAGTTTTCCTTCATTTCAACTTTAGTTTCCATAGAGCAAGACAATCTTCTTTCATCTCTTCTGACCCTGGCTCTCAATGTGAGGTAAACCAGTAGTACTTTCAGACCTAACTTGGAGCTCCTCAGAAGTACATATTTTTGAGGGCCTGATCAGCTGATTGGGGGTTCTCTCCTGTCAGCCCTTCATCCTCAGTGGCCCTTCAGGGTCAGCCAGGAGGGTTGGGGCTTTGCCTGAGTCCTACCTGGTATATTTATTCTCTATTTTAACTCAAATAAATCAGTTAATTCTGCTATTTCTTTTCTTATAATCATCTATTCTTCTTCTTAATACATTTCACTTAAAATGTAATTTATCTGGCCAAAAAATGCATTTATCTAATAGAAAAATAATACTCAGCTCAAGCAAATTAGATGTTCAGTACACCTCTTACAGAACTTAAGTATTTGGAAATTGGATTGCTCATTAAACAAAAATATTATTTAAATGGAAAACATTGACAGTTCAAACTCGAGACAATGGGGTAGAGACATGCTATTCAGACCCAAAGTTGTTCTCCACAATATGAGAGCAAAATATGATTATGTCATTCTTTAATGAATCAATGGAATATAAAACACTGTTTTCTAACTGAAAATAAAATTCTAATGAATCACTGACAAGATTTTGAAATTTCACCAGTTCCCCATAAAACAAATTAGTCTCTATTTTTTGAGTCAAAAAGTAGTGACAAAAGCCTTCTCACCCATTCACTTGCATCTTGTTTTGAATGCTTTTCAAAAAACTCTTCATTTCATTAAACAGCTGCTTCAGATTTAAATGCAGAATGTGGGAAATTGTAGCAACCTGCCCATAACCATTTATCTATCAACTCCCAGAGCCCGTCCCACATCCAGAAACAAGATGATGAGATGGGAATGGCGTAAAGACCAGGCAAGTAGTAGACCCCAAAAGTCACCCTCCCCAAAGTCCTCCCCAATTCCTCTCTTCATGTGGCATCTAAATGATGGAGATCTTTTGGATGGTCTCAGTGAAAGACCACAAGCCCCAAAAGTTCATGTGAGAATTAGCATAGCGGAATTCCTAGGCCTCCTCCTCCAATCCAGCCATCCTCAAAGAGTGGGCCTTGGGTCAGCAGCAGCAGCAACACTTGGGAACTTATTACAAATGCAAATTATCAGGCTCCTTCCCAGACAGGAAATAGAGACTATAAAGATGTGGAGGGCCAAAACAAATATGTGTGGACAAAAAGAATATGTGTGTTTGAATAAGCCCTTGAGTAGATATTGATTCCTCCTCAAGTTTCAGAACCACTGGTCTGGCCTAAAGTCAGAGCCCTAGGCTTCCTTGCAGGGGCATCGGCCTTGGGGTGGGGCAGAGGGAAGGTGTAGATAGGGAAGAGGAAAGGCAGAAATGTGGAAACCGATAGGGCAGATGTTATGCTTCTTGTACTGACATCAATAGCAGCACCTTTCTTTGATTAGTTTCATATATTAGGGTTTCATATATGGCTTTATTTGAAAAAAATTTCTGCTAATTTCTGATAAAAGTTGAAAGCCACTCTTTCAGAGCAACTAAAGAGGTTCCTTTATGCTTTAGAAGTCCTCAGACCTTCTCTGATTATACCCCTTTCGATAGAGTCAAGGGAATGTGTCCACCTGTGGCTCAGGTCCTTCTAGACTATGGTTGCTTTGGGTGTCACCAGAACTGCCTGCCCAGACATGCCCACGCCCGTTTCCCAGCCCTGTGCTGCGGGCCTCTTGCCCAGGGCCATTCTCTAGAAGTTTAACTCTGTTACCTGTGTGTACCCTAGGCCCAAGGGTTTACTAAATGGCAGCTATGTGGGGGTGAGTGTAACAGAACCTAGATATGTGGACTGGGCTATTCACACATGGACTCACCAGGCCCCTCATAGTTTGAGAGAAGTGAGCAGCCTAGGTCCCAGGACTAAAGCTATGTGCACTTCTATGTTCAGGCTCCAAAATACAATGCAAAAGCTTCAAGAATCCTAAATTTAGACCTGGGTTTCCAAATCATTAGGAAGATAGGAAGACAGAACATACTCTAAAAGTTGCTCACAAGATTAGTAATGTTTAAATCTTTATACAGATTGTACTTTTGCCTCAAGTACCACAAAAGTTAAGAAAGAGCATGGTTACAGAACACAAAAAGTCAATGTATTTTTGTTCGTTGCTTGTTGGTGCCTTGGTATTTTATTTTGTTTACGATTTTATTTTATAAAATAGGAGGTCATTCACCCATCTATCTTTCAGGAAGGGTGAGTGTCTGGAAGAAATAAAAACATCTCTGTCTCTGCCAATAAGTTTCTAAGGAAGATGAAAGACATCTTTGTGTTGCCACAGCTTTGAAGTTAAGCTCTAATGAGGCCATCCTTTTTCAGGGAAGCCATGGAATTCTATGGCTAGGGCAGGGACCTTATCTGTCCTGTTTATCACTATATCTTCACTTAGAGCCTAGCCAAAAGCCTGACACAGAATAAGTTCTTGATAAATATTTGCTGAATAAGTAAAAGGAAAACAAATGATTGAACTATCCAGTTTAAAAGGATCAGATTTGCCCAGTTATATTAAGGCCACCTTAACAACCATGTATTGAGTCCCTGTGGGGTGACAGGCAGGGCAAGATGGAGGGGACACCAAACTCATCCCTGTAGCATTTCTTGTTTAGTTAGGGAAACAAACATATGAACACATGACTTCCAAAGGATCTGGTGAAGGCACAGCTCTTTATCTTGCCTGTCTGAGGCAGCTGTTTATCAGTCTTCATCTTCAATATCTACTGAAAATGCTGGGGTAACGTTTCCAAGGGAACTAACTGCGCAGGACCCCAAATGTTGGCAGATGAGTCCTAAAGAGCCTAAAGTTCTCCATCCAGCAGAAATCTGGGCTCATTTGCTTAATCCACAAAAGTGGGCGTTGGAGGAGTGGGGGTGTTAGTTGCAGGTACAGGTATCAAAAAAGGAGAGAAATCACATTTCTATGTGTAGGACTTATCTGGGCTTCCCTGGAGCCAATAAATATTTTCAGTAGTGTGATCCCATACTGCAAAGAAGACATGATCACTACTTGGATACTTCTAATGAGATCATCAGAGAAAAACTAACAAAGAATGTCTGTAATATGTCCAGTTCCCAGCCACCTTCCATTGTATGTCCTGTCTTTAGGGAACCCAGCAGGTAAGTCATAAACAGTGAGAACAGGTGTTTCCATGAAGCTTTCTGCAAAATTCCTGAACTTAACAAGCTTTCTAGGGTAGAAAGACATTTTATATATACTGGTTTATAGATCACAGGCATTTTCCTGCATAAAACCCTGCAAGGTGCAGTCACTCGAATGGCCAGGCCTGCAATTTAAGGTTGACAAGACAGACCTACACCACAGAGAAAGATGTGCCACCCACGGATAACGACATAAATGGACCACTGTTTGTGGCAATGCCATCAGTGAAAATTCTTCACATTTTTCCGATTACAAAGTAAGCCAATAGAAGAACCCAGCAAGAAAGGAAAATTACCCTAGTCAGCAATTTTCTCAGGGAACACCCACACAGAATTTTAAATAAGCTTTGAATTGAACTAAAAATGCCTTTTCCTAAGTTTCTTCCTTATCTGAAAACAAAAGATATTTTGAAAATTGTTTTCTTTAACAAAGACTACAGGTAGGTAACGTGCAAGATATGTCGTACCAGATCGCATAGCTGATTAGCTGACTTTAAAATTCTACATTTGCAGAGCCCTATTATTATTTTAAGATAGAAGAAACTGTTTTTATGAGGTTTGATTATGCTAAACTGCAATAGCTTCATCACTGTGTAAAATTATTATGCAACACAGAACTTCATATTTATTAAAAGTATCCAGCATCTGTAACGCCTGAGGCAATGCCTGTCATTGTAACACACTAGACAGTAGAGTCCTACATGGAGGCAGTCCCTGACACATGCACACTCAAGCCTTGTATGTTTCTTTCCAAACTTCATATTCTAAGGATTCACAATTTAAAATAATCTATAGAATGGACAATGGGAAAGTTCAAATCCAGTGTAAGATGCTGTGCAATGACTGACCTAAAAAAAGATCTCTCTCTAATGGAACTTTAAAGAGTCAACAATAAGTTGACAGTTTTTAAAAAGCACTTCTTCATACTGTCTCCAGATGCCACTTGGAGAGGTGGATATATTGTTTATATCCATAATTTGAAATTAAAATATTCCTCCAATGGGAAAATATCTTCTGAGATTCAAAAACTTACTGTTTTCTTTTGAACACAGTGCGTTTGTAGATTGAAGATACACTCTAGTTATGTTCAGACTTCTCTGTGAAATGCATACAATTGCCTGTGGGGCAGGAAGAACAAATTTTCTGGCAAAAGGCAAGGACTCACTTAAAATAGAAACAGAGTACCATCCATTCTAGTTTTTGTTGTTATTTAAGTGTATGCCATGTTGAACTGTACATTCCATGATGGCAAACTCACTTTCAGGATCATAATTCAAACTCCTCTGTCCCCAGGCAGGCTTATGATAAAAATCTGAGGGATACTGCAGTCACTTATGCAAGTCTCCTAAGCTCAACACTCAGATACAGAATATCCTGAACACTCATGGGTTTGATAGATCAATAGCCTGGATTTTTCACTATGTTGAGAATTAGCATAGCATAATAGAAGAGAGCAAGGACTCTGAGTTTCACCACTTAGCAGTGTGACATCAGCTTTCTTATGTGTGAAATGGGATTAACAGTATTTACCATCTTGTGTTTTTGTGAAAATTACTTATTACCCGCAACATGCTTAATATAGTACCAAGTACAGAGTCATCACTAAATAATGTCCCAATCATAATTATTATATTTAGTAGGATACTTTCCCAGTCTTCTCAGACAATTTCTCAATAAGAAAGATAAACTGAGAAGTTACAAAAGTTAAGTCCTTCCAAAATCATGGCTAGAATATCTTCACTTGTTCTAAATATATGGAAAGAACAGTAATGCAACATTGGCAGAATGGAAATCTATCTATTATCTATCTATCTATCTGTCTATCATCTATCTTCCACAGAATAGAAGATAGAGATACATCTTTATCTATCTCTCTATTTATCTACCTACCTACCTACCTACCTACCTATGTATGTTTCACAGAACAGAAGATAGAGATACATGTCTATCTATCTATCTATCTATCTGTCTATCTACCTACCTACCTACCTACTTACCTGTCTATCCATCCATCTATCCAGATATCAAATTTACCATTTGGCATGTATTTTAAAATTATTTTTATTTATTTATTATTTATTTATTATTATTTTTGGAGACAGACTCTCACTTTGTCACCCAGGCTGGAGTGTGATGGCACGATCTCACCTCAGTGCAAGCTCTGCCACCTGGGTTCAAGCAATTCTTCTGTTTCAGCCTCCTGAGCAGCTGGGATTACAGACATGCACTACCATGCCCAGCTAAGTTTTGTATTTTTAGTAGAGACGGGGTTTTGCCATGTTTCCTGTGTTGATCTCGAACTCCTGGCTTCAAATGATCCCACCTTGGCCTCCCAAAGTGCTGGGATCACAGGTGTGAGCCGCCACGCCCAGCCCTTTGATTTTTATATTCTCAATGTATAAAATCAGAAACAATAAACCTATTAAATATTAATAAGCAAATACAGGAGAGAGGACACACCGCTGGCTCTGAAACTTTTGGAGCCTATTTCTCGTCATTGAATCCTGATACAGAGGGACAGGCATGGCTTGCTGTCATGCAAATGAAGAGGGGAACAACAGACACTGAGCCCTGGGTGAGGGTGGTGGGTAGGAGGAGGGAGAAGATAAGACAAAATAACCGTTGGGTACTAGGCTTAGTACGTGGGTGACAAAATAATCTGTACAGCAAACCTCTGTGACATGACTTTAGCTATATAACGAACCTACATATGTAACCCCGAACCTAAAATAAATGTTTAAAAAACCCAACATAGTAAACAAATTAGTATAACAGACTTCTCACCCAGCCTCAACAACACCTAATCATATACCATTCCCCACCTACACACTGGTTTTTTTTTTTTTAAGTTCTTTCTTTTCTTTGTTTTGGTGTGGTCTGATGTACATACAATGAAAGCTCAAATCTTAGCTGTATAGGTTTGACAGATAAATACATTCATATAAACTTCATCCTTTTAAGAATGGAAGTTTTCCATTATCCCCAGAATTTCCTTAGGTTCTTTTCCAGGCAATTGTTTCCTCACTCGGGGGCTATCGCTGTTCCATTTTTTTTTTTAAAACTGTAGGTTCATTATGCCTGAAATCATATGAAATAGTTTATTTTCAGCTGTCTCACTCACATGATGTTTATACCACTCATCCAGGTTGTGTGTGTCAGTATTTGTTCCTGTGTATTGCTGAGTCATATTTGGTTGTACGCTTTACAACATGTTTATCCATTTTCCTATTGATAGGTATTAGGTTGATTCCTGCTTTGGGATATTATGACTAAAGCGTTTATGAACTTTCTTGAATAAATGTTTGTTGTCTTCAATTTATTTTCTTTATTAGCTTTTTAATATAATCTCTGCATTGATCTAATGGTTACAGGGATCACAAAATACATGTTTAAATTATTGCAACTTACTTAGGAGTTCATGTTGTACTATTTCAATAAATGTAAAATATAGAAAACTTGCTATGGAACATTCTATTTACCTCGTGTTCTATTTGCTGTTATTAAACATTTTATATCTACATGTTATAAATCTCAAAAATATCCTGTTTATAATGTTTGCTTTTTTAAAAAATAGAAAAGACAAGAAAGAAATCATCCTACCCTTCTCTCTTAAATGGCCACTAAAAAGAAATGTGCTCTTGACTTCCTCTTGCAGAGATGAGGCATTTTTAAGTCCTTTGTTATGAAGAAAGCATTCTCCCTCATCTGAGTGCTGCCAGGTGAGTTTCAGGTAACAGGGATGAAGTACAGTGACAGAGCCTAAGTCCTGTCAATGTGTGGACCTATAAGAAGCTCACGCAAAACCTAGGGCCTGTAGGCCTTTTCAGAACCAGAAGCTGTGGTTTAAAGGATAAAGGTTGGGTACAGGGACAGAGGACTGAGCTCAAATCCAGGCTCTATCCTTGAATGGTGGTGTGGCCTTTGCTAAGTTACTCTCTATGCCCATCTATGAACGAGAGTGGCATCCATAGGAATACCAGGAAAATTCAACCTGAATCCTGCCACATGCTCAGCACAGCCCCTGGCAGGGAGTCAAGTGTGAATATGGGTTCTCGGGCCTCACCCAAGCTACTTCAGCTTGGCAGGTCTGTCCTACCAAAAGACCCTTGACAGTCTATATTAATATAATTGCAAAACAATTGTCAAATCATTTAAAAATTGCTTCTATATTTACAGTGTATTTGAGGATAGACAAATGGGGAAACAATTATTGATTATGTCTTAAAAATAGGAAAAACCAGGTGGTTGGTTTTCTGAGATCCCAAAGCTAGCAAATAGCAAGGCCAGAACATGATCCCAAGCATTGTGAACAGAACGTTTTCCACTCAGAGTAACTTTCACTTTATAAAACCTATAACATCACATGTTTACCAAATATGACCTTGCTTCCTGCCATTAACAGTAAGAATGATATCTCATCATCCTTCCAAGTCCAAGTCCTAGGAGGGGTGAAATATAAATGTGACATTAACCAGTACAATAATAATAGTGTATACTTGCATTTGTGAGGTATTAAGCTAAATGCTTCCATGTGAGACCTCGTTTAATGTTCGCAGCATCCCAGTGAGATACAGGCTGCCCAGAGGCTCATTTTCTAGAAGAGAAAACCAAGGCTCAAGGAGGGTCATGATTTCCCCAATGCCACACAGTCAGTACAGCCACAGTGTAAAGCCAAGTCCTTCTGGATTCTGGAGTCTTCCACCAAAATGTATGACATCTAGTATGCCCGTGGCATGCCTCTAGTGTGGGAGGGTCCTTTCTGCTTTCCTCTCTCTAGGATGGTCTCCACTCCCCCTCAGGAGAGATGCATAAGTAAAATCCTGGGACAGACTGTATTTTCCAAAGATGATCACTACAATATCTCTCATTTCCACATGTTCTTTTTCAACCTGACCTTGGTACTTTTCCCATCTAGTGGTGGAAACTATGTCTCTTCCCTTTAAACCATGGTGGACTTGCACATCTGTTTCAACTGATGGAGTATGACAGAGTGATGCTGTGAGACATCTGTGGCTAGGTCATAAAAATGCTGTGCTTCTATTGTAAAGACACATGCACATGTATGTTTACAATAGCAAAGACCTGGAACCAACCCAAATGTCCAACAATGATAGACTGGACAAGGAAAATGAGGCACATATACACCATGGAATACTATGCAGCCACAAAAAATGATGAGTTCGGGTCCTTTATAGGGACATGGATGAATCTGGAAACCATCATTCTCAGCAAATTGACACAAGTACAGAAAATCAAACACCGCATGTTCTCACTCATAGGCGGGTGTTGAACAATGAGAACGCATGGACACAGGGAGGGGAGCATCACACACTCTGGTCTGTTTAGGGGGACAAGAGAGGGACATCAGTGGGGTGGGGAGGTCAGGGAGGGATTACATGGGGAGAAATGCCAGATGTAGGTGATGGGGGGATGGAGGCAGCAAACCACATTGCCATGTGTGTACCTATGCAACAATCCTGCACAATCTGCACATGTACCCCAGAACCTAAAATGCAATAAAAAAAATATCTTTGTAAGGGTAGCATCCTCCATATATTGTCTTGTAACCCAAAGCAGATCTTATTTACATATTATTTTTCTACCCTTTAATTATCTACTTTTGCCAGGATGGAATTTAAAAGCATATGTCACCATACCAGAATTTAAAATTGGAAGCATTTAGCTGGCAACTTAAACACACCTGACATTGAACACTTTTTCTTCCCAACTACCCACAGCTTTCATTTAAACTCTTTGTAGACTTGTCCATTTCCCACAGGCTATTGTAAAATTTTAGGAAGAGAGAAAATCTAGCTACCAAGAGCCAGGTACATGCATATAATATTTCCATCCTCATGAGGATGTACAAGTAATATACGCATAACTGTCTTGAAATTCACCAGGCTTACAGAATACTCACTTGCTTACTTGAGAAAAGTATTTCCTCACTTTTTTCATTTTTAGGATTCTTAATATAATAGAATGACCCAGACCCAGCAATAATAATACAGCCTTTCAGTGCTTATAATTCTAACCTGGAGCATGGGATGAGTATTTGAGTAAAGAAACCTAGGCTGGGGTATATGTGCTTCCACATCAGAGAATCTGGATTCAGAGATCAGTAATGTCCTCAAGGTCACACAGCTAGTGTAGTACATACAACATACAAATCCTGAATTCTCTGACACTAAATTTGACATGATTTTCACTATACTTTGCAGGTAGAAGAGTTTCATGTTTATTTATCTTTTATTCTCTCCTTTCCTTGTCTGAAGCTAAGTGCAGAGTTTTTCAAATAACAGTATTCAATACATGCTTCTTATACACACAAAAAACCCACATACCTCCTTATTAATAGAAAATGGAGAGGAAGAGAAATTAAACGTTTTTTACATATTTATTATGTTTGATTTTTAACAATTCTTCTCATGACATAGAAGGCAAAGTAATCATATTATCTCATATCATTAATACCCAGGGACCTGAAATATAGTGGTGGCTGCATGAGATTCAAAAAGCTTTCATCTCATTTAATAAGAATAAATGTTAATCTTACACACTGGTTTAAAAATAATCCACAAGACCTAAAAAGATTCAGACTATAAGTAGTTCATCATATTTTAACACGGGAAAATCAAACAAAATACATCCTACTTGGAGGATAATGATCAGGGTTACTAAATAAATTGGGAATATTCCATCAAAGGAACTAGAGACATTTGCTAAGAGAAGAAAAGTATTTTAATATGACTATATGGAACAAGAATTAAACTAACTCAATTTTTTTAAAGTGGTAGGATTCAGATCAAAAGGTAGAACACGGAACAGAGCAAATTTCCTCCCAATATGAAACCAAAGCTATCCAAAGATGGAATGAAATACCCAGGAGGTAGATTAGACATTTCCACACCTCTGAGATTGATTATGAAAACATTTAAAAACCATTTGTTGGAGATTTAAAAGAAGTTAAGTGACTTTAGCATCAGTTGATTCTTAGAATCCCATTCAAATCTTATTTTTATTTTTTACTTTTTTGAGACAAGGATTCTCTCTGTTTTTCTCTTGCCCAGGCTGGAGTGCAGTGGGTTGACCAAGGCTCACTACAGGTGAATGCTACCACTTCAGCTAATTTTATTTTATTTTATTTTTGTAGAGACAGGGTACTTCTATTTTGCCCAGGCTAGTCTCAGGCTCAAGCTATCCTCCCGCCTCAGCCTCCAAAATCTTGATTCTTACTTAATTATATTCTTCCCATTATTGAGGGAGAAAATCATTACTGTCGTCCTGAAAACATTCCCCACCTTCATTTCTTTCTGGGTTAGTTTGTCCCATAGCACAATAAACACTTACGTAGCACTTTGTACACCCATTGTTTTAAGAAGTCATTTATCATTGTGTGTTTGCTTTTTTTTCTTTTTGCTCCCTGTGGGCTCCATAGGCAGAGATCATGTCCCTCCTGATATTCACTTCACATATGATATGATTTATTTAGTCAAAAAATATGTATTGATGACTAATGGCATATTAGGATTCTCTTTTCAGAAGTCATGTTTGGATGATCTCGGGTAGTAAAAAAGAGTCAACATAGAATTGATACCGACAACACCATTGGATTTACATGGCCTACCTTGCTCAATGGTTATTTTGAATAAGGTTTGTAAAATTAGAGAAGTCCTATCTGAAGAAACAATTTCTTATCCAGGTTTCGTCTATCCTCATCATTTTATCAGAGAAAATATTAGACTTTTATCAAACACTGATTCTTAATTTGGAGACATTTCCTAGATGTTCACATAATTTCTCATTGAACATCTGAACTCATAATTATTTTGAGCTCCTTCCTATAATTCCTAAGATATAAATGATATTTTAGAATCAAAAGAATCTCTAAGATTCTTGCCTACTTCAAAGGAATAAATCAGAGAGCAATATACTTACTTATAGATACTGACTAAAATATAAAGACTACACATTTAAATAAGAGAGGATTGTTATCATCTGATAGCCCTATTTAATATAGAAATGAAAGGTGTATTAAGACTGGCACTTTGCATGTTTCAAGTAAAAAACTAAAGCATACTTATCTCTAGACCTCTGAAGATCACTTTACATTATGAAAAATGTTTGAAATAATCTAAATTATTTTTAAGAAAACATATGTTACTATCAGGGTGATTAGTCAAAACCCCACACAAGATTCACTCAGTAGCCCACGTGAAAGGAGAAGGTGGTGATGGGCCTATTCCTTTCTCCATATCTAAATGTAAACAAAATAGAGTAACTTGGTACTATTCCTTCCAGAGTAGGATGATTCTCTTCCCACGGAAAAACGCCAATTACCTACCGTCCTGCCAGGTCCATCCTAAGTTAAATAACTGAATCCCTTTGAGAGTTATGAAACATTTCAGAAGTAAATTTAAACCTATCTATATGCACTTTCATTGGGGAACAATCTCAGTTTCCCTGATCCTTCTCTTTGAAGCCTTGAAGAGCTCACCAAGAAGAAACAATTATGATGCAGTGATCTCATTTTGAACATTTTCCTCAGGGTTTTCATCAGCTCTGCTGGTTACCTTTCTTTCCTTAGAGCAATTTCAATTTCCTTATGACTCAGCAAGGAGCATTTGGATCAATATTGTATTTTTTTCTTCTTTCAGGTTTGGATTGGCTCTTCAATTTCCTAATACTAATTTAAAACCTTTTCCTTACAAAAGGTAAAACTTTTAAAACTTTGAACTGTATCCTTTTACAAACAATCCTTGATTGATGTGTCATGTCATGTCACATCACTTTAGGTAACTGTCTCTTTGCATTGTACCAATCAACAAACACGTGAGAATGATGGACTGAACTGAAGAAGAAGCATTAGGGTTCCGTGGTGTATATGTGCCACATTTTATTTACCCAACCTTTCATTGATTGGCATTTGGGTTGGTTCCAAGTCTTTGCTATTGTAAATAGTGCTGCAATAAACATGTGGGCACATTTCACTCCAGTTAGAATGGCAATCGTTAAAAAATCAGGAGACAACAGATGCTGGAGAGGATGTGGGGAAATAGGAATGCTTTTACACTATTGGTGGGAGTGTAAATTAGTTCAACCATTGTGGAAGACAGTGTGGTGATTCCTCAAGGACCTAGAAATAGAAATTCCATTTGACCCAGCAATCCCATTACTGGATATATACCCAAAGGATTATAAATCATTCTATTATAAAGACACATGCCTTCTGAAGTTTCAGAAGCTAAAGTGTATTCTGAATTACATTTGAATATCACAGTGGCATATTTTGTATTTCTTGTTTTTGTAATCTTGATGTTTTTATCATATTTAGAATTGTCTTTGTAATTTTGAGTTAAATTGAAGAATATCAATGTTTTATCAGAATTTCAAATTTGGTTGAATTGGCAAACTTTTTAAATTTTTTATTAAATTGTATATTTCCAGAAGTGTATGGCTTCTCTTAAAGGCCAACTGGTAACTTTTGGCAAAAAAAAGACTTGATCTGTTCTGACTTTGGAATGATTGAGTTATCTGCTGTAGACTTATTAAGAATGTTATAAACTATTTCAAGAAATTTAGCTGTATTTTCATTTTCTGTCATGAGAAAATAAATAGGTATAGTATACAGACAACTTATACCTCACTGCTATAATATTTGTAGACATTTGAATTACAAATTTGGTATCCAAATTTAAATCAGAATAACCTCATGTGGTGCTATAAATGTAAATAAGTGAGGTGACTGTCAGATGAATATGTATTTTATCTGTCACTATGTTTGTCTAGTTTACATAAAAACAAGTATATCACAAGTGATCTCGCTTGCCTAATTTCAATGTAATTTTTCTTCTATTTCACCCTTATTAATGTGGAGATTTTGAGGCCTAATTTTAGACCTTTCCTCTCTATGTATAATTTTAATATTAATATTTTTATATCATTGAATAATTCAACTATTCTACCTAAGCAAATTAATGCAGAAACAAAAAAACCAAATTCCACACCTTCTTACCTATAAGTGGGAGCTGAACATTGCATTCACACAGACACAAAGATGAGAACAATAAACACTGGTGATTCCAAAAGGTAGGAGGGAGGAAGAATTGACAAAATACTTAACAGGTACTGTGTTCACAAGTTGGGCGACAGGTTTATTAGAAGCCAAAACTGAAGCATTATGCAATATCCCCATGTAGCAAACCTGTCTGAATCTAAAAGTAAAAGTCTGCAGGATATATTTACAAAACCTAAACAAAAATTGTTATAAAAGAAAGCTTTGGATATTCAGATATTGCTACTAACTCTTTGAAATGTAATAAAAATAAAATCCATAACTGTGATAAATATTCAAGATTGATTTTATTTTTTCAAGATAATTTTAAAAGGATCCATTACATTATATTTTGTTCAATTCATGTTTTCTTTCCATCCCCTTCTTTGACCTAACCTACTTCATCTATTCCAGTCTTAATGGTCCACTCTTTCTAAATCAAAGAACATACTGTCGGCTAAGAAGAAAAATATTTTTATCATAATGTAATTTAGAATTATGTGGATGCTTTCATTAAATGCTCATATATTTCAAAGGACAAGAGTGAAAATGAGTTTTTCATGTTAGACTACTGAACTCATGTCAAATTAATAAATAATAATCAAAATTGTTTTCTCCCATGGCCTCAGCTTTATATTGCTTTGTTAAAGTTAGAGAAGGAATTTTTGGACAGACAGAACATTACTTCCTTCACATGGCACATTATTTAATTAATTATTGAGCAGGCTCACCATTGTCAGGCTTAGATAATATGGTTTTAAATCAGATTTTGAGAAGTCAGTATTTAGAGGATGGTATTCAGCATTTCTAATCCTGTAGAGTTTTTGATCCTTTATGCTCTTCCTTGAATAATGGGCTGCATGTTGTCAAACATAATGGCATTCTACTTTGTGTCACTGGCAAAAAGCCCTATCTGACTTCAAACTTACCAAAATAGACAGAGGTCCTTTTCATTGTATACTGTAAGAGAATTTGGAAAATATTTTTAAAATTAACAACCATATTATAAAAAACAATAACTGCATTGACTTTATTCTTAGAAACAACAAAATATCTGGTAATCAGGAATATTAAGAACGTAAGTTCAAGAGGTCACTGTTTTATTGTGTACTATCCAGCTGCTTAGGGTGATTTTCAAGAATTTATGCCAATCTTAAAAAGGAAGTTTTTGTCAAGAATGTAATAAGTTTTGTGGGAGGTCACTTAAAAGATTCTTATGGGTATAAGACTGTCCAGTCTGTTTTACAAGGGATTAGAGGAGTATATGAAGGAAGAAAAATTAAGATATGAAAGAAACACTGTATCTTCAATTAGTGATAGATACCTATGCTAACATTTCATACCCATAAAATTATGATTAATGTTTATTAGGTACATACTATATATCAGGTACTATGCTAAAACCTTTTAATGCACTATCACTTTTTATTTAATCCATATAACAATTCATTGTATACTCCTATGATGTGGGCAGTGAGTTTTGAGTAAGTTAGATAACTTTCCTAGTTCGCCCAAATGCATGGTGAATAAGGATTAATTGCACCCAGATAAGTCCAACTGGAGAACCCAGAGAGATAACCATGTCACCTTCTATTCAGTTTCATGTGCAAAAAATAAAAATTTGCATGTAAATCAAGTCAACTTTACCAGATAGAAAACACAAAATCCCAAACCATTCAGATTATTATTTTTATCGTCTCTTTCCTTATACTGTGCCTTTTTAACATTCCAGAAATATAAGCATTTTTTCTCTAATACAATATAAACAAACTAAGAGGTATATAAGCATTTTGAAGAATCATTTCTCCTTAATTTTATCTCTAGCATATACCACAGTACTTGCCAAGGACAAGTGTAATTTTGAACAAAATTGTTAACCTACAAATTTCAGAAATATACTTCTGTATTCCCCAGTTACAAAAATGGCATAATGTATAGAGAAATCAACTAATCGATAAAAAATTTAAAAATTGGAAAAACTAAGTTAAACAAAATATCAAACGCGTGAGCACACACACACAGAGATATATATGCTAAATCAAAGAATTCCAAAGACAAACAATTTATTATACATATATACCATGCTTCCAAATGCAGGTGTCGTGCACATATATCCTATGATTTTATTTCAGATTGAAATATATGCAAGTGATATCCTCTTTCACTGAAAGGCAATCTAATAAGTATTTGTGGAATAATTAAAATAGGCTCAATGTGTGTCTTTATAATGTATGTAAAACAACTTATATTAAATTATAATTTTCAAAGGAAGACACTTCAACCATTCCTGCTGACCCATGTATAAAGCATCCATCTGATTGGCATATATGCTAATTTCCAGAATAGGTCAGATTATCCATCAGCGAGCATTATATATGGGATTAATACGGTTCAAAACAATATGTGATGAAGAACTAAGTCACACTTACTAGCAAAATTTGAGACTGTGATGAAAATAATAATCAGCAATGTTTACCTTGATCAATGCATATTGAGTACTAATATAAGTCCTTTAGAGGAATTACCCTATTTGAGTCCCATTATGGATTTTGTAGTAGATATAACACTAATAATTAGGAGTCCTATTGTTGCCGGTAGAAGAAAGGTTAAAAAGTCTAGAGAGGTTAAGTTACTTGCCAGAGTCATGTAATTAGGAAACAATAGTTAGGATTTTATTTGTACCTTCTTTCTCTAGAACTTACACACTTCACCCTAAAATATTGTCTACAATTAAGAGTATCAATAATACAATGTTATTTAAATTCAAATATTGGAATATGTTACATCTAATCAGATAGCTAAACATCAGAAAAAAATATCTGAAACACTGGAATTCAGGGTACTGGGGGCTTGTCCCAGCTCTGAACAAATTAGCTTTGCCTGAACAGCCAACTCACTTATCCTTTGTGCGTCTCAATTTGCCAATTTTTATATTAAGAAGTCTGGAGAAAATACACTTAAAAAAAACTTCTTTCTTCTCAAATACTCCAAGTTTGTAAATACGCAGGTGCATTATAGGTTGTTGTCTCAAGTATTTGATTCTGCTGCAGGTTCTTTTCCGTCCCTACTATGTTGTGATATTTACATCAGTGAGGATGAAGTTAAAAGTCACTCATGGTGCTAAATTGGATTCATAACTATTGCTAATGCAAATGAAGACAACTTAATGATTCAAGACTGTGCCTGAGAATACTAAAATTAAAACTTAGATTAAATTAGAATTGGGATTTCAGATTTGACCCAACCAAGATGCAAAGGTTAAGTGTGGTGATATGATACATCTGTGATGATACATTTTCTATGAAATAAAAATTTTGAAATATATCAAACTGGAGCAGGAAGGGGTCACAAACAAACCCCTCAAACACTGAACTGGGAAGGAAGTGGTATTTTATTTGGCCAGGAGCTGCAGTGGCATAGATGCCTAACAATCAAGCTTCCCAACAAAGAAAATTCTTGCCCTTTTAAAGGCTTACAACTCTAGAAATTACATGTGAAAGGGTCTCGATCCATGAAGTAGGCATGGAGTACGTGACTTAGGTAGGGGTTTGATTGTGTTTAAGTAAAAACAATGCCTTCCAGAAAGATTCCTCCGTATCGTTTCCATGATCTATAGATGGGATTGTAGTTAGCAGTAGGGGTCTTATCCTTAACCTGGCTGGTGGTGCCAACCGGTTCCTCCTCTGGCTGACTTCTAACTTCTCCTTTTGAGATGCAATGTAGAAGGATGAAGAGGATTAAGGGTCTCCTTCCTCAAAACTACATCTTTTTCTTACCATGTACAAAATATTATTTAAATTTCCTAAGTAGTTTCTTATACTTAATATTAAACAACCCCAAAAATTAAAGTGACAAATTTTAGCAATTCATCAAAAACCATATTATGTAAATATAAATCTTTTGCAATCTGAAGGTTTGAAAAAAAATGAAAACTTTCTATGATGGCTTAGAAGCCATTTATTCTCTGAAGAAGATTTTCTATATGTTATGGGGGAAATAAATAGCATTCATACAGTGGATAGAAGTTATTACAGTTTCATTTATAGAATATGTCTTATTTTACCTATTCTTTAATCCCAATCTACTCACCCCTCTTTCAGAGATCTTAGCGACATATGTATTTTTAAATTATAGCATCATCCCTGGTATACATCAATTTTGACATTAGCTTATAGTTATAGTATTCTTGCAACACAGAAATCAAAAGGAATGAATTTATTTCATATACTCAGCTGGGTCTCTCTCTTCTGACTCATGCAGAGAAGAGACCACCCATTCTGACAAATGCCTGAGGTCCACATGCAGCCTGCAAACATAATTGCCCACCACAGACCATGGAAGCAGGAAGCCTGTTTCCTGTTACTTGCCACCACCCAGCAATGCCCACCCCACGTGTATAAGATCCAGAATGCTCAAAATTGTTCTCTTGCTGCTGCAACATTAGAGCATCATCATCTCAGACACGCACTTTTGTAAACCAAGAACAAAAGATCAACTTTTTTCTAAGTCTGAATTGAATACTGTGAGGCTGAAGTGTCCCCACTCATTTAGGGAGTAGAAATATTGAACCACACAAGCCTCACCTAACTACAACGTCCTGCTGCTGTTCATTTTCCTTTATTCATTTGTACTAATACCCAAAAGAGGCTGTGTTTTTTCCCCTTTGTTCAATAACGATTTTCCTTTATTCTTAGATAAGTCCATTCCAAAACATACTCCTTAATTGTTCAGAATTTGTTTCAGGGAAAAACTGGAAAAGACATTAAATTATGTTGAAATATTTGGCTGACTTTCATCTAGGAAAAAATGTAAAGTTAAATCTCTACGTTAAAATATATAAAAAATAAAAATAAATTTTAGGTAAGAGCCAAACATTTATTTTTAAAACCTATATCATGTTAAATGTATAACTGAGAAATGTAATCATAATTTTGATGTGTAGAACTGAATGCAATATCAAGTAGCCTTCAAAATATAAATTCAAGAAATAAGATTATTACATTAGCCTGGATTAAAATAAAATATCTGTATGACAATATATGCTGTAAAGCAAATTAAAAGACAAGTGAAATGGTTGAGTAAATATTTGCAATATCTATTGATATGGTTTGCATTTGTGTCCTTGCCCAAATCTCATGTCCAATTGGAGGAGGGACCTGGTAGGAGGTGATTGGATCATAGAGGCGGATTTCTCCCTTGCTGTTCTTGTGACAGTGAGTGAGTTCTCACAATATCTGATGGCTTAAAAGTGTGTGGCCCCTCCCCACTTGCTCTCTCTCTCCAGTCACCATGTGAAGAAGGTCCTTGCTTTCCCTTCTGCCATGATTTTAAGTTTTCTGAGGCCTCCCGGTCATGCTTCTTATTAAGTCTGAGGAACTGTGAGTCAATTAAACCTCTTTTATTCATGAGTTACCCAGTCTCAGGTAGATATTTACAGCAGTGTGAAACAGACTAAAACACACATACTAAAGGGTTTACATATAAAATACATTTTCAAAGATCTAAAATTTAATTCCTACCATAAAAAACTCAATGTAAAGAAGCCCATATATAAACAGATAATAGCAGATAAATAGGAGTGGCCAACAATTATTTAGAAGACAAGCACCCTCACTAATAATTAGGAAAAGGCACATTAAAACAGAAATAATTTTTCATTCCCTATATTAATGAAATTTGAAGAAAAAGATTGCTAATAACAAATATTAGTACAGATGTCAGAAAAACAATTTGAAAATACTGTTGAAATTATTGAATTATAAACATAAATTGGCC
Source organism: Cheracebus regulus (assembly GCA_963574635.1). NCBI lineage: Eukaryota > Metazoa > Chordata > Mammalia > Primates > Pitheciidae > Cheracebus > Cheracebus regulus. The sequence continues at coordinate 47,122 of CAUYQU010072481.1, read as the reverse complement.
GGATTTTTAGTAAGAAAATTTGATTTTTAGTAGGAAAAACTAACTTAAAAAAGTTTGTTAAGAACTTTCATTATCTAGGGTGTGAATTACTTGATTTGAGATTCTAGATCTTAAATTTATTTTTCATTATTATCTCTACCTGGTGTTGTTTTACAGACACACACTTGGGTTTTAATAAATAATTTCTGGATTGAACTTTACTCAAAAAACATTTTCCATCTTCCACTTAGATGACATAAAAATGTTATTCTGGATAATAAGTTATGTTGCTAGTTACACCTGTGATTTTGATTTTACTGAAGCAAAACAGAAACATTTGGAATGTATATGTTTATTGTCTGAGGAATCAACTCTGAAGAACAGAGACCTAGTTTAAATCATTCCTAAAATAACTGCTAATACAGCATTTGCTATAAAATATTTTTTCTTATCCAATCTCCTTTAATTTCTATGTTTAAATTTCAATGTGTAAATTATAAAATATTCCTAAATAACTGTTAATACAGTATTTGTTATAAAATATTTTTCTTATCCAATCTTCTTCAATTTCTATGTTTAAATTCCACTATATACTTTTATTATCCCTACATGTATGTTAGCAAGCATTTATTACATATCTATGTTTCATGCATTTTGCTATGAATCAGAGAGGAAGAAAAAATGGATACAACATAGCTTAGACCTCAAAAAACTAGCTTGATCGGGGGGACAGCATGTGTAAAACAAACATGGATAGAAGGATAAAGGAGGTTAACCCTAAAAGAGATTAAAGAAAATAAGTTTAGTAAAGCACAGGAAGAAGAAAGACTAATTCCCAGTCTGTTGGGTTAAAAAAAAAAACTCATTGAGGCATTGGCAATTCTTGTGCACATAAGACTAATATTTAAATATTGTCTGGAAATTGTAGGACAAATAGTATCACATGCTTTAGTTTTTTACAACAATTTTCTCCCTTAAAATGTTTCTAATAAATACAAATTTTGTAAATTCCTAGAGTAGCTTATGATTTAATGGAATTCTTGAATGAATCCTTGATAAGATGAATAATTGTTCTCTGGTATTTCTCTTCTGAAAATCCAGATTCCTAAATATGAGATAGTAAAATTGAGATAGGCACATGTAATGAATAATTAATGATATAGTAAAATTGAGATAGGCACATATAATGAATAATGAATGATATATTAATCAGTTTGATGTTGGATGGTACTACTGAAGATATTGATGAGAATTTTTTAAAATTACTTTTAGGACTAAAGAAAACTTGTTAAAAATTACAACATTTAGTGCATTGTAGATTCATTATATTCATTAGAGTAACTAGGAAAAAAATAAAACAGTTTACATAAAGTATAAATTACTTTTACTTTTAACATATCTTTTTGGTTATTCAGATTTGTTGGCAGTGTTTCCTATTTCATGGCTAAATCATTATGCATACGTCACCGACACATGTGAAAGACAAATGTTTTATTTAACTCCACAAGTCCTCTGTGCTTTGCCTCTGACACTTCAACTTGTTCTTCGCTATGGTCCTCTGTTTTGTCCTTTCTACCACTCTCCTTCTATAACTCCAAACACATTCATAGCATTCCCCACCCGTGACACCATGGCCATTTGAAGAAACTCTGAATTTTGTTCCCTGTTTTTTACTTTAAGCCAACGAGGGAAAAAATAAAATCTGGGCCGTAAGTGAATGAGTTTGCTTGAGTGAGAGCAAACATGGTCAGTTCGTTGAGGGATGAGAGGAGAAGCAGGACTGTGTTGGGGTGGAAAGTGGTTCAGAGGAAGGAGGAAGGATGGAACAACAGCCTAGATAGTTTTTACTGTTACTCAACCAGGAAATTTCAATTCAATTGCTACATCTTCTATGAAGTTCTCCCTGTTTGTTTGCTTAAGGAATGATTAAATCTTCTATTTCATTTTCCACACACCTTTATAAAAGCAAGTATCTTGTTGTTTTATGTTACTAGAACAAAGAAAGTCTAATTTTCTTAGCAAGAGAATGAAGCCTCTGCCCTTAAAACAGGGAATGTTTACTTATAAATTGCTGGAATTATGACCTGAGATGCTCCTAAGTTGAAGAAATATTCCTAAAGGAAGATTTCTTAGGCCAGGTCACTTTTTTACTACTGTAGCAGGTACAAGTTGAAGGGCAGCACAAAACCACCTGAACCCTTAAAGGATATTATAGAGGAGGAATGGAGAAAGTGATGTAAGTAGTCAAGTAGAGAGATTATGGGTCTATAAAATAAAACAGAATCTTCTGCTGTTAAAGAAGTGATTACAGATTTAGAAAAAGAAAATGAATTACATACCAGAATGCTTCCAGAGGTGCAATTGCTTTGGTGATGATGGTAAAAGGGTTGGGACATGATGACATGTTGAGTCCAGTCTCTAAGTAGTTTCATCTGCAGTACCAGCTTTCCACATGGGCTCTATACTTGTAATTGCTTATTTGCAAACTGTCCTCTTTCAAATGTAAACCAACTAAGTTAGGTACATGTGTATGTGTGTGTGTGTTTTTGACTTTAACACCTCCAGTAACTCATATACTACATATACTACTTGTTCAATAAATAGTGATAGAGTGAATATAAAAAAGAATGGTATAAATTGTGCCTAAGCACAGTTAGAGACTGAGTGAGTTGGTCTGATCTACCAGAGCTGGTACTAATGCACACTCTAGACCAGCCAGTGATTCTATATTATGTACCCTGTTTCCCCCACCTGGTTCAAAGGACAGCCTGTACCAGTTATGTCTTCATTTCCCTTGTTCCTTAATCCTGAGAGAGAGAAATAAAGAAATAAAGAACAAGAAGGCAGGAAGGCAGGAAGGAAGAAAGGAAGGAAGGAAAAAAGGGAAGGAGGGAGGGAGAAATTAAGGAGAGAGGGAAGGAAGAAAGAATGAAAGAAAGAACAAACAAAACATAACCTGTCTTTATTGCCTGCCTGAGACTATGAAAAAGCCATTGTTTTCTCTAGTCCTTTTCCAAATGTTCATCACCTAATAACAAAATACAAATACTCAAGCATTTTCTATTATCTGTCACCATGGCTTATCAATTTGGGAAAATATATGGCATAAATTATCATGTATGTACAGAGAGAAAGTCCATATTCTCAATAATAAAGAAACAGAAAGTCTGCCCTCTGTGTGTTTTATTCAAATGAGCTACAGTATCAGGACTTCAAAATCCAGAGCTAATATTCAGAAGACTTTTAGTATTCTTGTTATTAAGAAACTCAGAACAAGTTACCTATTACAATAAGATTTTAAAAGTTAAGTTCAAGTTATAAACATAATAAGCCTTGAAAAATTTTATTCTAAAATCATACTGGCATATTAAAAATAAATATATACTCAATATGTATATTTCAAAGTATAACTGTGGGTTTGGATAAAACTGAGGGAAAATATACCGATACATATATATTTAAAATGAAACAACTCTGATAAAAATAAAAGTTGTTTATAAGATTTATTTTGATTATTACTTCAGATGTTACCTCTAAGGAGCTGAGATTTCCTTTTCATTTCTTGAGAATGGATCAATCAGTTACTATTAGCCTGTCTAAAAGGAAAATGGGAAAATACTGCTTTATGTTGTTAACAGCAGAAAAGAATAGTCAATGTTTTAGGGCTATACGATAGAAAATGAGAATAAATTTTAGACATATTTTATTTCAACCAGTTGCATTTACCTGTGATTTTTTATTCTATCTAGCAGGTTATCGTGCTTGTAAAATTTAAATACTAGAGGAATGCACTTAACTAAGAATGCAGATCAAAGAAAAATATTGTTTACATAGTGGGAAGTAAGTCTGTTCCTGTGAGTGGAAAGCCTCAAGATAGCTTTCAGCTAGACCAGTGTTAACAGATTTATTAAATTTTAGTATTTTTGGCAAGTACATACATGCTTTGTTCCAGATTATTCAAGTTCAGCTATTGCAGCCCTGACAGTTCTAGACATATTAACTCTCTTCTTACATCCATATCTTGACATTTAAGAAATTCATATATTTATGATTTTTTTAGTTCTTATCAAATAATTTGAGAAGGTTTTACTAGGTGGGTAGGAAATGAGTCCTGCAAATATAGAATTCTTAAATGGCAACTTTTTCTCTTTGTTTGTCTTTTTTTTTTTTTTTTTTTTTTTTTTTAGACGGAGTTTCGCTCGTTACCCAGGCTGGAGTGCAATGGCGCGATCTCAGCTCACCTCAACCTCTACCTCCCGGGTTCAAGCAATTCTCCTGCCTCAGCCTCCCTAGTAGCTGAGACTACAGGCGCGCGCCACCATGCCCAGCTAATTTTTTGTATTTTTAATAGAGATGGTGTTTCACCACGTTGACCAGGATGGTCTTGATCTCTTGACCTCGTGATTCACCCTCCTCGGCCTCCCAAAGTGCAGGGATTATAGCGTGAGCCACCACGCCTGGCCTGGCCTGACAACTTTTTCTTTCTAGCCTCATGCCAGTCCACAGTGGTCATTTTTACCAGAGGAAAAGTGATACAATTTATTAAATAATATGCTTACAGACATAAAATCTATAGCAATTGTTCAGCTTTCTAATTTTATAGATGAAGAAAACCAGAAAGCTTGAGTCTCTAGAGAGCTGTGTGTGTGTGTGTGTGTGTGTGTGTGTGTGTGTGCGTGTGCGGGTGCGCGCACGGATGAATTTTAAATGTGGGTTATATACATTGTATAAATATCATGGGTATAATATAGATATTATATAGAATATAATATATGGATATATACATGAATATATATAGGCACACATATTAATACAAAACTATGGAGCCTGAACCTTTTTGGATGTGTTTCTCCATGTGTATTTACACACACTATGTGGAGTGTATGTTTGTGTGTATATAAAAAGAAAGAACAGCAATTCTTACCTCTGTCTTCTAGAACGATCATTTACTTCCACTACAGAATTGCTATATAATTTTAAAATAAACTGCTTTAATGCTGCTAATGTATTCCTCATTAACCGTGCTAATCTTCTACCCTTAGTAAACTCACTTTTCAACAAAGTAGTGAGCCTTACTTTGGAACCTAAGTAGCTTCTACAACGAAAAATTTTTCATTTAACTTCCTTCTGACTTCTCTGGTAGCCTGTACATAATTGAGAATTATGTCAATGATTCTGAGCAAATGTTATGTCTGTCTCTGTGTGTTTTGGGAATATTGTCATGTTTACGCAGTGAGAAGGATGAGTTTCTTCTACTGATATTCAGAGGGCTGCTGCCAGTGTTAACTCTAATTTTATCATTTCCATCTGGTTGCTATTGTCACTACCCCAGATTATTAAATTACAAACCAAGAAGAGCTTTCATTGCCAGCAAATGGCCATGATGTAGAATAATCCATACATAGTGGGTTTATCCTAAGGTAATCTTTAAAGTAAATTTGACTGCTGAAGATACTGAATCTTTACCTTGTAATAAACTACGTTAGCTTTTCTGTTTCTGAACTGCTTGAAATACTTCAGAGCAAAGGACTAACCACCTCCATATTCAGATATTAATTTTTTTCTTTCTTTTTTATTATACTTTATTTTCTGGGGTACATGTGCAGATCATGCAGGTTTGTTACATAGGTATACTCGTGCCATGGTGGTGGTTTGCTGCATCCATTGCCTGCCCCGTCATCTACATTAGGTATTTTTCCTAATGCTATCCCTCCCAAATTCCTCCCACCTCCTACTGTTCTTCCCCTAGCCCCCCACCCTAGATTTTATATGATGAACTCCAGGCTGTGAAATGTGAAGACATTTCTTATTTTACCAAAGTTTGAAATTTATTTTGTATTTGGAGTTTTTTATTATAAGTTTTTTATTTTTAAAAATATCTGCTTTAAACACTTTCATATATGTAGTAGGCACATACTAGGAACTGAAATCGTGTTAAATAAATTTAATTGAACACAATTTGTGTTACTCTTTCTGTGAATTCCTTGGAGAACAGTATGCTTCCTTTAAGCATTACTGCTGGTACCTTGAAAGGTTACAGTTGAAATAATATTTTGAAAGAAAACATCCAGGCATTCAGAATGGGCCAAAATGCTCTTGTCAATCAGGTGGGACTCAGATTGAAATTCTTTGTCCACAACGTGACACTACCGAAACCAAAGCTCATGAAATGAACAAGCCAATTAAGGTTTAAGTTGGCCCAAGAGAAAAGAAAAATCTCTTTAGCTTGCAGGATAATTCATTACATTTATTGTCTATGAAGGACTACAATAATTTGCCTAATACAAACAATATAAACATTGAAAATAGTATCTATCTTAATATAAATGTTGCAATACAAATGTAATTCATATCTGATCAACATGATACAGTTTCTTAGCATAAGTAGCTAAGTGATCATGTTCAAGCTTGTCCTATAACCAAACAAATCTCCAAAGAAGTGCTATCTTTCTCCACCTCACTGAAAGGAGTGTAAATATGATTATATTTAGTTCACTCATGTGGATATGTAGTGGAAACATTTGCACATATCTAGCCTACTCTAGATTTTTTTTATGACTTCATATTACTAGAAAACAACACTCAAAAAGCTAGGGGCATGTTAAGAAACTAGATTAATCAAAACTTGTTCTCTCTATTCCCTCTTATCTCTCTCTCACTCTTTCTCCTTCCTTGCTTTAACTGATCTTTTGTTGGTCACAGACATTACTAATGATGCATAAAGTGCTGGACCCAATGTGAAAAATATCTCACAAAAGAAATTCTGTTATTTTAGTTTTATTGCCAGGTATAAATTGATTCCATGCTATCTGGTCATCATTCTTCTTGATTCTATTTCTATCAGCCCAGACACATATTCTCTTGCATTGACATTTGATGTTTTAGTTCTTCTCACCATTTAATATGACACAAATTTTTGTATTTTTGGGAAGGGGTGAGACAGAAAGGGGTTTACCTAACTTCTCAGAAAATTAAAGATAGGAAATGATCATTTAAATGCTTCACTTTGCTTTATTTTCTAAATGTCTATATTTTAACTCATTTCTAACAGTCCAGCATGATTTGACTTTTAAAATATACTTCAAAATATATCTTCATAATTAACAGATATTAAATGTTCAGGCAGTATTTTTAAAAATTATAATTACATGAAAATTGTCAGAAAATCTTCTCACAGCTAATATTTTACCTAATGAGCATTCCCTAAATAATTTTTTGATTACAAAGTGATTACAACTGACTTGATACTTAAGCAAAACTCTAGTAAGTATGTCTACTCCCTGAATGTTTTCATGCAATAGATTCCTTTCTTTGAGTCATACATTTTGGGGCATCCTACCGAAAGATAAATTACAAAAGCTTTTAAAGTGGTTAATTTGACATTTTTATGATGATATGTATTTTAAATAGGTTGAAACCAAGGGAAAAATGACTGTTAAAGATAAGATATTGTGGTATGGATTCCTATTTATTTATTCACTGTGAGTATGGTGTGTAAGGCAAGATCATGATGCCATCTCAAGACACTTGAAGGAAGACTTAAGTGATCTCACAGACTTTGACTTCTTTATATTATTTTATCCCTAGATGATGTAGGTCATACTTTAAAAGATAATGGGAATTTGGAATGTGATGATTTCCAAAGTATTCCTCCCACTCCCAAAAGTATCTTTATTTCTCTTCATATTATTCCATAATATTTATTTTAAAGGAATTTCCAAACACATGGAAACATTGCAGAAATGTCACATAGCCAACACTAATAAAGATATCTTTAAAAACAGCTTCTTTTTATAGTAATGTATTAAGATCCGTTCATTGTTCATGGTTCTTGACAAGTCAATTCCAAAAAAACTAAATACAGATTACAATTTTTGTATCCAGATAGAGTAATTTTACCTTATTTCTTCCTAAGTTTCTCCTCCAGTAGAAGACTTCAGGACTGTAGATAGAAACCTTGCCAGCAACCCGGAACATAAGTTTTGAATTTGCATGTATGTTAAGCATAAAGAAAGTAGGTGATATGCAAATATATTTGAAAATAATGAGCAATTTAGCAGAAGCAAAAGACATAAAAAGGATCATTTTATGCGTCAAAAGCACCTAGTAAAAAGAGAAACCCAGTGCTTTTTTTGGTTAAATAGAGGTAGCTGTCTAGCATATATTAAGAAATTACTGCAATAACACCTTCATTTTGAGTCTATCCAGACTGTGACTTTAAATCTATGCTGATTCTGATTTCAATTCTTTGAGACACTAAGTCAAAGTTAGAATAATTTACTAAACTTTTTATTTGTAACAGCTTTATTGAAGTACAATTTATATACAAAATTATGCTTATTTAATGTGTACAGATTGATGAGTTTGGACATATGCATACACACATGAAATAATCACCAGGATCAAGGTAGTAGACATATCCATCACCACAAAAAGGTTCTGTGTTCCATTGATTTCTGTTTGTTTGTAATAAGAACATTTAACATGATATCTACCCTCAACATATTTTTAAGTAATGATACAGCATTCTTGCCTATAGGTAATATTCAGCACAGCAGAACTCTAGAACTAATTCATCTTGCACAACTGAAACTTTATACCTATTGAACAACTCCTCATTTTCCATTTTCCTTTTCCCCACCCCATAGCAACTATTGTTCTTGAGTTTGACTATTCTAGATGCCTCATATAAGTGGAAGCACACAGTATTTGTCCTTATGGGCCGGACTTTTTCACTCAGCATAATGTCCTGTACATTCATCCACATTGCTGCAATTTTTTTAAAGGTTGAGTAATATTTTACTCAATATTTTTTCTTTTTAAAGGTTGAGTAATATTCCCTTATATGTATATATATTTTTTCTTTTTTTTTAATGTTGAGCAATATTCCATTTTATGTATATATCATATTCTCTCTGTCCATTCACCTGCTGATGAACACTTGGGTTGTGTCCATAATTTGGCTGTTGTGAATAGTGTTGTAATAAATATGGGAGTGATGATATCTCTGCAAGCCTGATTGCAATTCTTTGGGCTACATACTGAAGAGCGAGATTGCTGGATCATATAGTAGTTCCATTTTTAATTTTTTGAGGAACCTCCTTACTGTTTTCCACAGTGGCAGCATCTTTACAATCTTAACAACAGTGTGGAAGAGATGCCATTTCTCCACAAAATTGCCGACACATGTTATTTCTCCTTCTTTTTTATTCTTCTTTTGCTGCTGCTATCTCTTCTTATTCTATGGCCTCCCAAAGTGCTAGGAATGCAGGTGTGAGCCACTACACCTGATGTGCAATTTTTAAGAGCATAATTAGATAAGCAGGCATTGGCAGAGGACAGAATATAGGGAGGCTAGATGATTATTTTCTCCTTCTCCTTCTCCTTCTCCTCTTCCTTCTTCTTCTCCTCCTCCTCCTTCTTCTAACCATCCTAACAAGTGTGAGGTGATATTTATGATTTTGATTTGTATTTCCCTGATATTTAGTGATATTGACCATAGATTCATACACCTAGTGACCATTTGTATGTCTTTGTTATAGAAACCAATTGCAAGATATTATACAGATAAATCTCTAATAATAAAGTTCAATGTAAATATAGTTAAAGCACCATAGGCTCATATGATCTGAAGGCAATTAACTTGTACGCACAAAGAAAGTCTTGTAGGTACAAATAATTGTGTTTTAATTGTTTTATTTCAGAAAGATTTGCTTTTTTCCATATAGATGTTTGCTCTTGAAATAGAAAAATGATTTTTTGTTTGGTAAGAGTAAATATATCAAGCAATCAGAAGTTGAAATAACGAACAATCATAATTGTATGTTTTCATCCAATTTGAAAGTGTATAGGGATTATATTACTATTATTATTTATATACTTTAAGTTCTGGGTTACATGTACAGAACTTGCAGGTTTGTTATATAGGTATACATGTACCATGCCATGGTGATATGCTGCACCCATCAACCCGTCATCTACATTAGATATTTCTCCTAATGTTATCCCTCCCCTAGGCCCCCACCCCCCAACAGGCCACTGTGTATGATGTTCTCCAACCCCCATTCCCGTGCATTCTCATTGTTCAACTTCCACTTATGAGTGAGAACATGTGTGTTTGATTTTCTGTTATTGTGTTAGTTCGCTGAGAATGATGGTTTCCAGCTTCATCCATGTCCCCACAAAAGACATGAACTCATCCTTTTTTACGGCTGCATAGCATTCCATGGTGTATATGGGCCACATTTTCTGAAATAAACCAACAACCCATCAAAAAGTGGGCAAAGGATATGGACAGACACTTCTCAAAACAAGACATTTATGCAGCTAACAAACATGAAAAAAGCTCATCATCACTTTTCATTAGAGAAATGTAAATCAAAACCACATTGAGATACTATCTTATGCCAGTTAGAATGGCAATCATTAAAAAATCTGTAGACAAGAGATGCTGGAGAGGATGTGGAGAAATAGAAATGCTTTTACACTGTTGGTGGAAGTGTAAATTAGTTCAACCATTGTGGAAGACAGTGTGGTGATTCCTCAAGGATCTAGAAATAAAAATATCATTTGACCCAGCAATCTCATTACTGGGTATATACCCAAAGGATTGTAAATCATTCTACTATATTTTCTATGTATGTTCTCATTACAAAATAAAGAGCAAGGGGAGGGGTATGTCTGCTGGGGCTGGTGACATAGGCACTTCTGCTTATCTTGGATTCCAGATTAGTCCACCATAAGCAAGTGTCAGTGACAAAGCTGGAGTTACTTATGGGTCTAATACTGAAGATTGAAGGCCACTGTTGATAGCTTTCCTCCACAGCTGCAGCTAGAGGCTGTAATTATGAGTTTACCTTTAAACTTTAAAGAAAATATAATTTTTAAACATTTTTATATCGAAATTCATGGTGGAAAAAATGAGTTCAGTAAAATGTAATATTAAGCAAAGATTCATTATTGTATGCATGTAGTTTATTTTTTGCATTGAGCAAACAGGCAGCTATAAACTCTCAAATTAGTTTTCCTGTGTGGAAACAGTGGAACTTTTGTGTTGCAAATAGACTTCCTTTAACTTCCCTTTTATAGTGACATCCAAATTCTCTTTTAATCCTCACTGTCTCCCCATACGCAAACTGACTCACGTGGCTTTAATTAGCACTTTCATAATGCTGATTCTTAAGTCTCTTAAAGGACTCAATGTAGGCTGAAGCTCAGCAAAGCTCCTAAATGTTAGATAAATAAATCTTACTTCTCATGCCAGAATATCTTAGAGACAACTCAGACTCATTACATCCAGAAGTGAGCTCTAATCCATACTCCTTTCCATCCTTCCAAAATCGAAAATAAAAAACTTAAAGAAAAATTATCTTCCATGTCCTGCATTTTCACGACCAATCATCTAACCTATAAATAAGAAAGTTCACCTCAGGATTCTTCTCCCTATGCTATGGCAATCCCTCTCCTCATTCTATCGGCAGACAACATTGATCATTTTTGTACCTACATTTGTCTTTTTTTGCATAGAGCTATTACCACTACCACACTTTCATTCCACACCTTAGTCATTATTATAGTCTTTGCCTCTTCACCCTCCACTCCTATCCTATTTGGACACTACTGTCAGAGTAAAACTTCCTAATTGAAAAGCAGCGAATTTTGTCTCTTCTTTCGAAAAATGCTGCCCTCTCTCTCACACTCTACCAAGTTCAAAGCCTTTATTATAGTACACCAGACCTCTTATAACTCAATTGATGTTTTTCACTCCCATCTCTCTTAAGGTACTCATGTCTCTCTGTCAGATACAAACACCATATATACCAACAAATTATGTTCCCAAAAGAAACTTGTTCTTTTGTACCTTAAGGCCTTTGGAAATGCTAGTTTGTCTGCTTGGAATCCATTTTCTTCCCTCCATATTTACTGGGCTGAAGAATATCTAATTTACCTTTTCACATTAAAATTAAACACAACCTCCTAGATAAAATCACCCCCTTAACCTTGCAAGAGTTAATTATCAACTTATTCCTATGTTGTTATGGTTGCTAATGTGTGCTTATGCCTCTTTCTGGAACTTGTGCTGTGATCATTTGTTTACACTGAAAATTGCCTCACTGAGCTTTGAGAAATCTGAGTGCGGAAAGCTAATGTCGTTTATGTTTGATTTCTCACCATTTAGTTTTTTGCTTGGCCTTTTTTTCTTGGATAGATCCACATGGGATATATCCATTATACCTTAAAAGACTGCCGAAATAGAATAATATCACCTTTACAGATCAATGAATATTGATGTTGTCTTTCATGTTAAAATTTCCTATGAATCTAGAAATCAGCCAATTGGCCATATCTCTATATTTTAAGGACAATACTGTCAACAAGATGGGATAAGCATGAGATTTAAGAGCCCAGAGATAAATAGATGATCATTTAGTTAATTTAATAAGCTCATGAATTAGAACATTCCTCAAAACTCCATTACATGCATGCTCTCATTTTGGCTTCAAGCTATTCTCTGGGCATGTAGGTATTATGACACTTGTTTTATTGATACGGACACTAGTCATTAGAGGGGCCAATTTTACCACTTACAAAATTAGAAAATGTTAGGAAACAATACTTAAACCCATATCCTCTGGCTCCAAGTCTAGAGATTTTTTTTCCTCTTACTTCATCAAATAAGGCCTAGAAATATATTTTTGATGCTGGATATGTGGAGTTTATAAAACATGGTCAGATAATGAAGTGAAGTTAGAAGTTCCAGAGATTTATTAAACAGGAATACCTTGAACAGAGGAAGCAGAATATCTTTTCTCTGGAGCAAAGATTGCTAGTCGGAGAAGTCTCACACTTTGCAGAAATTGCCGGATCCTATGATCCAAACTACACACATTGATTGTCTGGGACTGCTCATAAGTCCTTGGCCTTGGCTCAAAATCTGAGGCAGATCTGGAAGATACTAATAGCTGAAGACTATCAGCTAGCTGCTCTTCTTACAGTTAGACGGCCAGGTTTTTCTTGAAGGCACTGCTACAGTAACTTATATTCACACATAAATGATGGAGCTAAATAACAGTGCAAAATTTATTGGATGTGGTAGAGAAAGGGACAAGCAGCCAGTTTCCAGATTCACACACATTATCTAAGGAAAAGAAGTTGGTTCTGAAAGTTACTGAAGTTATACATGTTTTAATGTCTTGATTCCAGAAAATTGTGCTTCACTAAAAGTCTACACAGGACATATTCCTTTATAAATTTGTCTTTCTTCTCCGAGAAACTAGGTTTGCCTTGTTCAATGATCATCTTTGAGCAATCTTTAGAATATAAGAAAATACTTTCTAATGAATTACTTAACTATTTTAGTGCCTTGTAAACAGGTTTGTACATAAAACATGAAAATGGGAATCAGCTGGACTCAAAATTTTGTAAATAAAATACTTTCTTTAGTAATTAGGTGGTTTATAGAATGTACAAAATGGCTTAGAAATCAAGTGAAGAGAGTCCTGAGAAGCAAGTCCAATTTCAACATCAAGAGAATTAAAACATAAATACACTGCATGTTATTCCAAAGATTGCTAAACAGAAATGATTTACACAGTTAGGTATTAGATAAATCCAATAATTGGTTGTGATTAGTGGAAATAGTATTATTTGAAATAGAAGAAAACTGTAATTATAGGCCAATATTAATGTAGTGTTTATATTATAAAATTGTTTCTGAGCCTCCCACATGGAAGGCAAAATATTTTGGATTATAATTTTTAATAAAAAATAATGACTATATCTGACTGCAGAAAATTATGATAAAATTGAGTTGTATGTCTATACTGACTTAAAGAGAATATTAATATTGAAATGTGATAACAACAGCCCACTGGCTGCTAATTCCAGGAAAAAAAAACCTTTAAGCGATCATATGGAAGATACAGTATCTTACAGAACAAGCAGTTCTCATTCCCATTTTTCAAAATAAACATATCCTTCCCAAATCTTCATTCTCTGATAGAAATGAACTCAGTAATCTCAATATGGCTTCAAAATATTACCTACATCATAATATATACAATAACTGGAAGATTTAAATACTTGCAATACTGCTTATTTTTTTAAATACTGTGTATCTTTCTACCCAGAGTCAAAAAATAGTTGCAAAGTGCTAGGCACATTCTCAACAGCCATCTGTTAGTTGTTCCTCAATGTTTTTTCTAGGTATATTACAGAAATGCTTATGGATATGTTGCTATAGTAAAATAGGATTAGTCATATTACTCACATCTGTGTTTGTGTTCAGATCATTTAGAAGTCAAGCAAAAGCAATTCAGCAACCAAACTATTTCCCCAGCTAAAACTCATTGACATATTTTTTGCAGCTTCTGAAGAGAATCAAAATATTCTCAGCAACATTTATAACAGCTCCTTCCCACTTCCCATCCTCTTTTATCATCTCAAGTCATCATTCTTCCTCTATTCTCAACAAATTTTAAAAAAACTTGCTGTCCATTTTTCTGTCTCTCTAATCTTTTATTACAAAAGTTAACATAGTCCTTATTAAAATTGAACCCTAAAAATTTTAGGAGGAAGAGAAGGAGAAATACATGCTGTCAATAACAACATTTTCTTTGAGTGGGAAATGTCATGAATACAAGCTAGTTAGTGTATTTTTTGTTCTGGTTACATTTTGTGAAATATCCCAATTTCACAGCTTTGTAAAAGGTTCGAACATTGTGGGGAAACATTTTGGGAATATCAAACAACTTAGCATATTTTGAGAAGTAAATAAATGGCAACTCATTCACTGTAATGTTTTCTTCTGAGCCTCAATCGACTATGAATTTTCATGAGTTTTAATGACAAAATCACAATGACTTAAGAATTACATTATCTTTTCTTTTAAGAGAATACCATTCTCTATTAATTCTTGGAATTCTTATTTGCTATACAAATCCATGTTGGATGTCACTGACTCCACAGTTGGCATCTGGTCGTCAATGCACTTTGTCCTGAGGTCATCTCTTGCTGGCCCCAGGTCAGGATTCCTAGGGCTCCTGCTCTTCATGCTATGAACACTTTTCTGTATGCACAGACATGATAGCAGCCCACAGTTGATTAACATGGTCATGATGACAAGGTTGTAATGTTTTTAAACTTCAATGCATAACTAAGGACAATAAAATCAAACAAACCAAAACCATATGTTCAAATTGAATACTCTCCCAGGATGATATGAAACAAAATGTATAAAAATTCATAACATAAAATGGAAATATGTAGACATACATTGTTAAATATATGACATGCTTATATTTTCTATGTTAACATGTACATATATTAAGCAAATGTATTCATTGAAACAAAGATTACAACTTCATTTCCATTGTTAGATGCACAGTTACTAAAGTTGGTCACTTAGTAAGCCACAAATAAAACTCAATAAATATTCAAAGTAGAAATTTTGCAAATCATATCTTTAATTCCAAAGACCAGGCTTTGGGGTGAGTAAAAACAAAACATTAGTTGTTTTTTTCTTAGATCATTAAAAATTCTTGAATTTTCTGAAGATAAATACAAAGTTCAATTTGATCCCAGGAAATAAAAATTCCACAACAATATAGAAACTTTTTAAAGACACTTCTGATATTTATCCCTCCAAATGCAAAAGGTGCAGAAGGTTTAACAGTGGATTTGTTTGTGCTATATGGTACAAATAATGCTAATGCCATTTTTGTTATTACAGAATGTGTAGAAGAAAAAATAATTTCCGAATTCTTTGCAAAGATGGTTTAGCACAGACAGAAAAAGCTGAACGAAAAAGAAAAAAAAATGAGCATGGAATGTTTTTCCATCTGTTTGTGTCCTCTCTAATTTCATTGAGCGGTGGTTTGTAGTTCTCCTTGAAGAGATCCTCCACATCCCTTGTAATTGATAGATTCAATGCTATCGCTATCAAACTACCATTGACCTTCTTCAGAGAACTGGAAAAAAACAACCTTAAACTTCATATGAAACCAAAAAAGAGCCCGCATAGCCACGACAATCATAAGAAAAAAAAAAAAAAAAAAAACAAAGCTGGAGGCATCACGCTACCTGACTTCAAACTATACTAAAACTACAGTAATCAAAGCAGCATGATACTGGTATCAAAACAGAGATATAGACCAACGGAACAGAACAGAGGCCTTGGAAGTAGTGCCACACATCTACAACCATCTGATCTTTGACAAACCTGACAAAAATAAGCAATAAAGAAAGGATTCACCATTTAATACCTGGTGTTGGGAAGACTGGCTAGCCATGTCCAGCTGAAACTGGACCCCTTCCTTACACCTTATACAAAAATTAACTCCAGATGAATTAAAGATTTAAAATAAGACCTAACATCATAAAAACCCTAGAGAAAACCTAGGCAGTACCATTCAGGACATAGACATAGGCATAGGCAAGGACTTCATGACTAAAACACCAAAAGCAATGGCAACAAAAGCCAAAACAGACAAATAGGATCTAATTAAACTTAAGAGCTTCTGCACTGTAAAAGAAACTATCATTAGAGTGAAACAGCAACCAACAGAATGAAAAAAATATTTTGCAATTTACTCATCTGACAAAGGGCTAATATTTAGAATCTATAAGGAACTTAAACAAATTTACAACAAAAAAACAACCCATCAAAAAGTGGATGAAAGATATGAACAGAAACTTTTCAAAACAAGACATTTATGCAGCCAACAAACAAATGAAAAAATGCTCATCCTCACTGGTTATTAGAGAAATGCAGATGGATTCAATATTTAAACATAAGAACTAATATCATAAAAGCCCTAGAAGAAAACCTAGGCAAAACCATTCAGGACATAGGCACAGGCAAGGACTTCATGACTAAAACACCAAAAGCAATAGCAACAAACACCAAAATAGACAAATGGGACCTAATTAAACTTAAGGTCTTCTGCACAGCAAAAGAAACAATCATTAGAGTAAACTGGCAACCAACACAATGGGAAAAAATTTCACAATCTACCCATCAAAGGGCTGATATCCAGAATCTACAAAGAACTAAAGCAGATTTACAGGAAAGAAACAAACCAACCCATTCAAAAGTGGGCAAAGGATATGAACAGACACTTTTCAAAAGAAAACAAATATGTGTCCAACAAACATATGAAAAAATGCTCATCATTGGTCATTAGAGAAATGCAAATTAAAACCACATTGAGATACCATTTCACACCAGTTAGAATGGCAATCATTAAAAAATCTGGAGACAACAGATGCTGGAGAGGATGTGGAGAAAAAGGAACAGTTTTACAATGTTGGTGGGGGTGTAAATTAATTCAACCATTGTGGAAGACAGTGTGGCAATTCCTCAAGGATCTAGAAATAGAAATTCCATTTGACCCAGCAATCCCATTACTGGGTATATATCCAAAGGATTATAAATTGTTCTATCATAAAGACACATGCACATGCATGTTCATTGTGGCGCTGTTTATGATAGCAAAGACCTGGAACCAACCCAAATGCCCATCGATGATAGACTGGACAAAAAAAATGTGGCATATATACACCATGGAATACTATGCAGCCATGAAAAATGATGAGTTCATGTCCTTTGTAGAGACATGAATGAACCTAGAAACCATCATTCTCAGCAAACTGACACAAGAACAGAAAACCAAACACTGCATGTTTTCACTCATAGGCAGATGATGAACAATGAGAACACCTGGACACAGGGAGGGGAACAACACTCACAGGGCTAGGTGGTGGAGGGGAGGGGAGGGGGAGAGATCGGGGTTAGGGCGGGGAGGAGGGGGAGGGATAACACTGGGAGAAATGCCTGATGTAGGCAACGGGGCGGGGGGGCAGGAATGGAGACCACAAACTACCATGGCATGTATGTACCTATGCAACAATCCTTCAGGATGCAGAACATGAACATGTACCCCAGAGTCCAAATACAATTAAAAAAAAAAAAAGCCTTCAATGTCTCCTCATCTCACATGTAATATAATTCAAACTCCATACTCAGCTTAAATGATCTCGCCCCTTCCTTCCATGTGAACTTGTTGTAGACTTCTCCTAATAGTTCATTGCAAATTATGCATGCCTTCTTTCTATTCTTAAACATACTGTGCTAATTTCTGTTTTCGGGCCTGTAAGATATGACCCATAAATGATCAAAAACTCTGTTAGCAAGGGCCCCAGAAATATCTAGGTAATTGACCTTTGTTCTATTTTTTTCAGGAATAAATTCAGGAACATCCTTAGGCCTGGGTGTCCTGGGGCAACTGAGAGTGGTAAATGAAGGCCATATGAATGCTTGTTTAGTCTTATTATATACCAGTGAATATATTCTTTGATCCTTTCTAAATCTGAGAAAGTCTGCTGCCATTACAAATTGAAGGAAAATTTAAAACCCAGATAAGATTCTGGGTATAATAACAATTAGATTCACCAATTTTTCTTAAATTTCCCATATCCTAATGACATTATTACAAGAAATTTTAAGGCTATTTTCTTCCATTATTATTATTATTAAATTTAAATGTAGCTTAGATGTTTTGATGTGAAAATATTTTTCAAGGTTTTTAACAATGAATAGAAATGAAAACCATTTCTCATCTTCTATTTATACTTCTTCAGAAACAATCTCCATAACACAAAATGTTATATAGCTTCCACAACTTTAAGTAGCTTTTTTTTTTACTTTTGGACTTTCAGTTGTCAATATCATTTATTACCACTATGAAAGACAGAAATTTGGTTCTCTTTCACTTTCGTCTTCCTAGGTACTCTTTTTCCCCATGTTGTTAAATTGTATTTATGATTAGCTCAATAGATAGTTCAGGACAGTATCATTAAGCATGTACTATGATTACATAATTACATATATTACAATTTTCAGTTTAACTGTATCTATGTTTTCTATTATTTCAGTCCTAAATTTTTTATCAATATTTTAAAATTTGTACTGGCACATCAAAATAAATCAAGCATTCTATTTTGTCTTCTGAAATAAAATTCTTTTATAGCCTTTTGATGTATTCTATTCTAAATTGTTTTCCCTCTATGTTCAACATAACCTGTCACCCTGGCAACTCCATTCCTCATCATTTGAGAGATTCTTTTTACCTCTACTTTTTGTTGAATATGCTGTTTTTCCTGTATCCTATGTTATTCTTTTTCTTGTTTTACTCATTTAAGTTTGTGGAGAATATTCTCCAAAGGCTTCCTGAAAATGGATATACAAAAGACAAATATTTAGAGTCCTGGTATGTTGCATTTATATGTACTTTACTTTCTAACATCGTTAATTATTCAATTAATTTTAGATTGTAGGTTGAAAAATTTCCCATTCAACCCCTGCAAGTATGTAGATGGTAAAGCTCTTTTAGCTACCAGGGTGCTGTTAGGTATCCTTTGTCATTCAATCTCTGGACTCTTGTCTGTAATCATTTTCCCCTCTCCTGGAAGTTTGCAGGATCTCCTCTTTGTCACTGATCTGAAACTTCACAATAATGTACTTGACTTTGATTGTATTTTTAATACATTATGTGGGGAATTCCTCCAGTCTCTTCAAATTTATGTCTTTGTGACTGGAAGATGTTGAAATTGTTAAAGGTGTTCTACCCTCTGTTATCTTATATGTAAACTTGTACTTTCACTCCTATGGTGAACTTTGTAAACTGGGCCACTGATATTCTGACATTTTATATCTTACTTTTCATCATTTTGTAATTTTCCTAAGAGATGTTCCCAATTGTATCTTCCAACTCTCTGAAGTTATTTTTCTTTTATTAGTAATGTTCATGGACTTTTATTTTCTTCAGATTACTTTGTTTTAAAGCATTTGGTTTTGTTTCATAGATATATCATTTTTATCTAAAAGCACACAGTTAAATGCTTGATATTTTTCAGACATTAAAATATAGAAAAATTATTGATTTAAAGTTATCTTCTCCTTTCATAGACTCTTCCATTACTACCAATTAGTGATATTTTGGGAGTGGACTCTGAGTTTTAAATCTGATTGCCTCTTAGCTTTGCTCTCTTCCCATTTAGGATTCAACTTCCTTAAAGGAGATTCATCACTTTGTTTCTTTGTAATTAACAATTCTGTTATGTTGCTTCTGGGTGTGAATGGCTATCTTGTAGTTTATCTGAAATGTAGCCATCCTTCTTTTTAATATCATTTTTTATTACATGAGTACATGCATTCTATTTTAGTAAATCACTTTTCATATAGCATCTCAAACTTCTCTATATTTTTCATATTTCATATTTTTATATCTAAACATCTTTCTTCTTATAACTCAATTCTTTGAAGATATTTTTTCCATATCACTGAATTGATTTTAGTAACTATTAATTTTGCTACCTAATATGTCTAATTTATATGTTAACCCCACTATTTTAAAAATTAATTTCCAAGGTCCTGTATAATTCTTTCTTATCAATCTAATTTCTCATCTCATTCAGGGAGCTGAACTCTATGCCCATAGACATGGTATGACTATAATTATTGACTTTGTTTCTTCATTTGTGTAATGATCAAATTTCTTTCTCAGGACACAGTTGAAGAGAATGTTAAAGAACTTTCAGTTAAATTTCTAATGTTTAACAAATGTTCATTTATTATACCACTCTCGAATTTCTAATCTCTCTCTCCTGATATTTGACACTCTGATAGAATGACTAAATGTATAACATTAAAAATGATAATTACCAACATTCCGTTTATTATCAATTTTCTTTCCAATGCCTGGGATGAGGCACTGTGTTTTCAGGGTTTTCAACTTCCAGCATACAAAGTGTTATCGTCATTCTGCCACATGTGAAGAAGTATTATTAAATGTTTGCCATCAATAAGAGGAATTTGCTCATGATGGAGAAAAAGTAACTGAATTTTTTCATCAATATAATGCCTAGGTTTGGGTCAAAAAGAAAAAAATTCATACGTGTATCTTCTCTCTTTTGTTTAGGCTCTTTCATGTCTTTTTAAAGCTTTGATTTGTCATGAGGTAAAGCTCCAGTCAGACACTTATTAATACAACCGTTCCAAACAACTTCCTTTATACTTAAAATGTTATTTCCTCCATATTTTGAGATTAGCTTGTCCATAATTCACTATTTGGATGACTTGGTATCATTATATCTCCATGCAAAGCTGAAGTGAGGCTTTTTCAGGAGGATAGTCACTAGATGAGATTTCGAATAGAATTACTGCTTTATAACATTTATAAAAATGTTTATAGTTATTGGCTTTTGTAACAAATTATGAAAATTATAAAATGATAAGAAAATTCTGATAATAAACCTCATGTCCTGGAGCATGACTAAAATGTAATGTAGAATATTTATTCTAAGTCTGTTCAAAGCAAATTGGAATACTCTTCATTCTAGGTTACAACAGACACAATAGAAACTTAAATATAATGAGACATAGAATTTTAAAAATAATGACTTGTGTAACATTTTCCTTGTGTGACAATTGTTTTTATATGAAATAAGATATACTTCTTATTTCTCTGATGTTTTTCTGTATTCTCTATTAACATTGTTTTTAAGTTTTCTATTAGATATGTTCTCAACAGAAAAGCATGTAAAGTTTTTATTTCTTAATTAAAATTGATGGCTTATGTTATTTTTCACATGAGATGACAAACCAAAACAAATAGATTTTTTCTTTGTTAATTTTTTATACTTACAACCACAAATTAGAGTGTTTTTATTCCCTCTCATATAGTGACTCTTTTCTCTAAGGAATACAATTAGAAAGTCTTCTCATTCAGTACAGTTTTTCTTTTTTAAGTATACTAGGAGCATATAGTAAAGAAAGTAGCAACCCTATGGAAATAACAATAATCCTATAATAAAACTAGAGAGAGAGAATATTGACTTCCAATCCATTTAACTTTTCAAAAACATCCTCATAAATTTTAAATTTTTATTTAAGAAATGAAACAAATTTATTATTTATTAGCCAATCTAAACATTACAGGGTACATTTACTATCTAATTAATGTGTAAAATTTAAATGTAGCCAAACATTACTTGTTCGTGAACCACAAAATTCAACAAAAATACATTTTAGATTTTTAAGCAGTTATTATGTATTTATTTCAATGAGTTTATTTTTAAAGCATTAATATCTGGTTATTAAAGTCATATATACTCAATATAAAAATTTGATACATGTACAAATTTGTAAAATGCAATAAATATAAAGAAAATTATCAGCATAGGTCACTAGATTATATAAATATTTTGAAATATTTTAGATTTAGGATTGTTTGAAGACTTTCTTTAGATAACTTTCATAATCTGCCTCAATTAAACCTTTAGTGTAATCTATAGGTGACATTTGTCATGTCAATAAATATATTTTATAGTGATTTCATAATTTTATATAGATTATAATTTTTAAAATTATTCTAATAGTTTTAGATATTTAGGTTATAGTGTTTGTTGTTACAAATACCACTATTATGGGATATTTGAATAGAATAAAATAGTCAACATTAGCTAGCTCTACATTATTCCAATCAAATTTCTATATAGACTCATTAAACCCTGGTAACAACCTCATAGCTTTAATTATCGTAATTTCACAGATGAGCAACGGAGGCAAGTGAGATTAAGGTCACACAGATAGAAAGTGGCAGATATATGAATTTAATTCATGCAATCCTTCGCTGGAATCTCTCTTAACCACTATGCCATACCACACCACCAATAGCTTCAGAATCATTGTCAAAATATCTTTCTCCTTAAGATAAATTCCTAGAAGTCAAGATTTGGGAAGACAGTGTAAAAAATGTTTTTAAACAATTGACTATACTAGAAGAAAATTTTCCTTTACATTGTTCTAATTTTCTAATTCAAAGAAATCTGTGAGGATTGTCTTTCTAACCTCACTTTTAAAACATTAATTTTCAGTTTTAAAATAGCCCAAACTACAAAATAAAGGGTTTTGTGCAATTATTTTCAATTTCTTGAGTACAATGATGTTTATAAATTAACAATTTTTACTACTTCTAACACCTTCTGTTTATGCTCACATTCTTTACCAGCAGATGTATATTTACTTTACAACATGGTGACATTTTTATGTGCTTATGGAAACCCATTTTCGGTCATGTTCATGATAGTGTTCACTGATTTTTTTCTTGTAATGTTACTTTGTAACAAATGATATTATTTGCAAGTGATTTTTTAGCTAGTTGAAAGGAAAGTATATTCTATAGTAGTTGAACATGCAACGAACTTAATAAAAATATTTTTCCAAATTATACACATGCTTGCCAAGCCTAAAAAGGGTACCTTTTTACTACTATTATGTTTCTGGCAATTTTTCCATATGTGCTTATGTGTCTATACACACATACATATATACACACATATAAGGAAGATATATAAAATAATATATATTCTTTTACTTGCTCATTATTTAATTTTAAAAAGCTATGCTTTCCATAAATGTGGGAAGGGTAGCTTTGGTTAATCACCCATACCCTAATTACTGTAAACATCAATAACATTTGGTCAACATAATTGTAGACAACTTTACTAGAGCAAAAGAAAAATTATATTAACTTAATATGCAAGATGTATTGTGGTCTTAATTAAATAATTATATTTAATTTTAATTGATCATAACCTCCAAATTGCTGTAAAACCTGTAGAATTGCCAAATTTCAGGCAATTATTTCTTTATCAAAAATTATATTTTTGAAAATATTCTTTTAAAATTGAGATTAAAAAGATGAAAAAAATGAAGTGCTTGGAGTTATTTTATTTTGAAAAGTTTGATATTACAGATAATATGCAAATATAGCAAAATATCCCCACATATCTTTGACATTAATTATTAGACTTACGGGCATGTCTGGAGTTTTTGAAATTACCCTTCAATTAGCACTTCAATTTACTCTCTATTAGTAAAGATGACATAATGCACATTTATATATCTCTCATTTTTCTTACTCCTTTCATAATTTATGTTAATAATAGTTCTTAGGCACTTATGATCATCTGTCTGCTGATGTTATATTCAACAAAAATTTACCTAGGTAAAAATACAGGTCATTTCATTTCTGTCAAAGGAAGGACATCACTTGTAGATATTTTGTAGACATCATTTAATGGATAGAATGCACTGTCTTCTGGTATAAACGCCTGGTGCCTTTTGTCTGGTCACTAATTTTAAGTGATATTAAACACCTGGAACATATCTGATGTCTATTGTACTCTCTTATTTCTTCTGGTAAACAGTTTGCATCATAAATCTACAGAGTCCCATCTCTTATTTGCTTCAATTGAAGTTCCTCCTGTTATAAATTCGAATAGATTTTGTATTCTGAGTTCTGTTTTTTTCAAAACCACCAATCAAGTGTGGTCCAAGTGTCCTTTATTACCATACTTTAAATTTTTTGTAGTGCTTTTTAACTATTGGTATTTTCCTTCTCTCATAAACCTAGCCACATATTTCTGACATTCTTTTCAGTCATTTAATTCTTTTTTGTTTTTATAGCACCTTGCATATTTTTAATTTACTTCCCCATTCTCTGTTATCAAAATTTACATTTGCACCCATATGATCTTCTTATGATTTCATAAAACTATTCTCTCTCATTTCTATGCTTCTTTAAAAAGGATGTTGTTACCTGTCATTCTTTGGGGATTATAAAGATAATTTTCTACTATTTCCTGTGTTTTGGTGGAGTGATTTTTCTTGAGGTCTATCAGTTACCTTTTGATAATTGTCTATTCCTTTTACGTTGGGAGTTTTGAAGTACAAGAACTTAATTGGTGTATTTCTGATGAAACTATCTTTGAATGAGCATTATCTTCTACCAAAATATATTGCAAAGAGAGGGGCAGTTAGAAATAGGAAACAGAGTTTTTATTTTCTAGAACATGCATCCTTCTATTTTCTTTGTACTCTTATTCAATTCTTCATGCTAAGGATACAACTCCTTTCTAGTTTTGTCTTTGAGAGACTCATGGGGCTCACAGCAATTCCTGTTCAGTCTTAACACCCTTTGTTTTGTGGCCTGGCTGTTCTTTTTATTTTTCCACTCTACTTCACTCTCTACAGTCTTCTTGACCTGGGAAACAAAATCCTAAATAAAAGAAATTACTTATCATCTTTATTTTTCTCTCTACTTCTCTAGTTCATTATCCTAAACTGTGTTTCTTTCTAGACATTCCACAGAAAACCTGCGACCAATACTGAGCTAGATCTAAGCTTTCTAACCAAACTATAGTTGTGTTGCCTTTCATGAAGGTGATGTTTACTTTGGGAAATATGTAATTGGCTAAAGTTTAAACACAACAAATGTGAACTCTCATCATGTTCCCATCTGAGTCCAGGCTTTACAGTTTTGACAAATATACGTGATGGTTTGTGGTTTGAGGTAACAACTGTCTTGTTACATCACTGATTTTCCCCTACTTTTCGTTCTTTTTGATGTTTTCAATGAGTTATGAAAGAGGGAAATGAAGTAAGTTTTCCTTTTTTTTCTCATTTTTAGTGTGTTTTTTTCCTATATGTTTTGCTTCGTCTATGTCATGTACAAATAAACAATTACTTTTTCATCATGCACAAGCCCTTAATAAATATTTTGTAAGTGATTCCTACTTAATGAAATTTGCTTTGGTTTCTCTACTGACATGTTAATGTTAGATATCCTATTTTTACGAGGCATTCATCTTTTTAAATGTTTTTTGTTTCATTTTGGTTTTGATTTGATCAATTCTAGATTTCTATCCAATAGCATTTTAAACATCTCCTCCTGGATATCAGGAATTAAGCAGCCATTAACTTTCTCTCTTCTTTCCCTTCCCGAATCTCAATGAAAATTGTAGTTTAGTTAATTTGGTTGAGTTTAGTTAATTTGGCATTTTAGACCTAGAGTATAATTTGTACTTTAAAAATTAATAAGTAAATAATTATAAGTGTATACTTATGTAAGTATATATAAAGTTTTTGACATTTGTATTGATGCCTGAAATATTTGCAATTAAGTTTTGAAATTGAATCAGTAATAAAAAAAAACCTACCAAACAAAGCTCAGGACCAGATGAAGCCACAGACAAATTTTATCAGATGTAAAACAAAGGACTGATACCAACTCTAGTGAAACTATTTCAAAAAATTGAGCAGGAGAGAATCTTCTGTAACTCATTCTACAAACCTAGCATCATTGTGATATAAAAACCTGGCAGACACACACACACACACACACACACACACACACACACACACACACACACACACACACACACACACAAACTACAGGCCAATATCCAGGATGAACATAGATATAAAAATCTTCAACAAAATCCTGGCAAACCAAATCACATAGCACATCAAATATTAATTCACTATAATCAAGTAGGCTCACTCCTGTGATGCAAAATTGGTTCAACATACAAGAATCAATAAATATGATTCACCATATAACCAGAATTAAAAACAGAAAACATGATCATCTCAGTAGACGCAGAAAAAGCTTGCAATAAATTTCAACATCGCTTCATGATAAAAACCTTCCCAATACTAAGTATTTAAGGAACACATCTCAAAATATGAGCCATCTATAACAAATTCAGAGCCAACATTATACTGAATGGGCAAAAGCTGGAAGCATTCCCCTTGAGAACTGGAATGAGGTGAGAATGCCCACTCTCACCACTCCTATTCCACATAGTACTGGTAGTTCTAGCCAGAGCATTCAGGTAAGATAAAGAAAAAGAAAGCATCAAAATAGGAAGAGAGGAAGTCAAACAATCTCTCTTCACTGACAATATGATTCTATATCTAGATAACCCTAAAGATTCTACCAAAAGCCTCCTGAAATTGGTAGGCAATTACTGTAAAGTTTCAGGTGAGAAAATCAGTGCACAAAAATCAGTAGCATTTCTGTATGCCAATAACATTCAAACTGAGAGCCAAATAAAAAATGCAATTCCATTTACAAGAGCCAGAAAATAAAATACTTATAAATACATCTAATCAAGAAGGTGAAAAGGCTTTACAAGTAGAACTACCAAACACTGCTGAAAGAAATAATAAATGGCATCAACAAATAGAAAAACATTCCATGCTAATGGACTGGAACAATCAATATCATTAAAATGCCCATATTGCCCAAAGCAGTTTTCAGATTTAATGTTATTCCTATCAAGCTACCAGTGTCGATTTTCACATAATTAGCAATAAAGATTCTCAAATTCATATGGAAACACCAACGATCCTGAATAGCCAAAGCAATCCTAAGCAAAAATCACAAAGCCAGAGGCATTGCATTATCTGAGATGAAATTGTACTATAAAGTTATAGTAACCAAAACAGCATGGTACTGGCACAAAGACAGACACATAAACCAATGTGTAGGACAGGTAGGAGAACCCAGATAGGCAACTGCACACCTACAGCCATCTGATGTTGATAAAGTCAACAAAAATTAAGCAACAAGGAAAGGTTTACCATTTTTAAGAAATTGTTGTGGGATAGCTGGCTGGCCATACACAGGAGAATGAAAATGGATCCCTACTTTTCACCATATATAAATATGGTATTTATATGGATTAACTATAACTCAACATGGATTAAACTAAATGTAAGATGTCAAACTGTAAGAATCCTGGCAGAAATCCTAGGCAAAACCATTCTTGACATTGGTCTTAGGACAGAATTTATGACTACGTCCTCAGAAGCAATTGCAACAAAAACAAAAGTTGACAAATGGGGTTTAATTAAACTAAAGAACTTCTGAATAGCAAAATAAACTATCAACAGAGAAAACAGATGATGTATAGAATGGGAGAAAATATTTGCAAACTCTGCATCTGACAAAGGTCAGATCCAGAATCTATGAGAAACTTAAATCAACAATGAAAACAAACAGCTCCATTAAAAATGAGAAAAGAATATAGACAGATACTTCTCAAAAGGAGACATAAAAGTGGCCAATAAACATATGAAAAAACACTCATTGTCACTAATGATCAGAGAACTTGCAAATTAAAACCACAATGAGATACCATCTCACACTATTCAAAATAGCTATTTTTAAAAAGTCAACAAATAACAGATGTTGGTGAGGTTGCAGAGAAAAGGGATTGCTTATGCACTGTTGTTGGGAGTGTAAATTAGTTCAGCCACTGTGGAAAGCAATTTTGAGATTTCTCAAAGAACTCAAAACTATCATTTTACCTAGCAATCCCATTACTGGGTATATATCCAAAAGAAAATAAATCATTATACCAAAAAGACACACATACTCACATGTTCATCATAGCACTATCACAGTAGCAAAAACATAGACTCAATCTAGGTGCCTTTCAATGGTGGATTTGATAAAGAAAGTGTGGCACATATACACCATGGAATACTATGCAGGTATGAAAAGAAAAGAAATCATGTCCTTTGCTCAACATGGTTGAAGCTGGAGGTCATTATTCTAAGCACATTAACACAGGACTAGAAAACCAAATACAGCATGTTCTCACTTCCAAGTAGGAGTTAGACACTGGATAATAATGGACATAAAGATGGCATCAGTAGACATTAGGGACTATTAGAGCAGAGAGAAAAGGACAGGGGAAAGGTTTAAAAAAGCTATCTGGTACTATGCCAATGTTGATGAGATCAATCATACCCCAAACCTCAGCATCACACGATATACACATATAACAAACCTGCACACAGACCCACTGAACCTAAAATAAAAGCAAGAGTTATAACAGCAAATTTAAAAAACATGGTTAATGAATTATTAAAAATTGATGTAGGGCCCAATTTAGTATTATTTAGAGGTCCACCTCTAAATAAACACACACACGTGTGCGTGCACACACACACACACACACACACACACACACAATGTCTTCAGGAAAGAGAACATAGCCCCAGCAGTATATTTATTGTACATATGTTTATTGTGCATTTGTCTGTGGAAAGTGAGTTTTCACACAGATTTTTATCACATTTGTGTAGGCACAGAAATAACTTTATCTTTTCAATACTCTACTTTCTTCTCATGATGCTTATGCCACATGTTTTCTTTATATAAAGAGCACTGTTATATAAAGAGCACTGTTAACTAAATGAGTTTTCTGATCAAACAAAAGTTTTCTCATAGAGGCATTTTGTTTGTTAATATCATTATATGGTTTTTGTATAGCTTTTTGTGCTACTATTTTTATATAGAAATATTTTATTTTTATATTAATATTTCACATTTATTTTTAAAATAAGTCTTCTCCTAATACTTCATAAATTAGAAACAAAATTCTCAAACTGTAACATCTCTTTCAGAGAAAAATTTTAGAATATTCTTGGTAGTGAATACCTTTCATCTTAGGCAATAGTCAAATCTTGCAAACTCTACTCTTCAAATCATATATGTAGCCCCCTCCTTTCAAAGAACTCTTGCAAGAACTCTTGCCCTGAAAGGGATTTATAGTAATAGACAAGGTCCAAGAATTAACTCTCATTTGTTATGTTCTGTCTTATCTTCCTTCAATCACTATGATTAATAGAGATATAGTATTGAATACCGCTTAAGAGCCTGGCCTCTAGAGTTGGGCAAGATTATGAGAATGTATCATGACACTTCCAAACTGGATCCAGATTATTGACCTTTCTAGTGTCTTATTTTTCTCTTTTAATAATACTGAAATGGGCACATGTGAATGTAAGTTGTGTAAGTCTGCCAATTATCTTAGTATCTGCCTGAATATAAAGCCAAAATACACCAAAAGAAAAACAAAAAGCAGATCTTGGAGAATCAGAGAAAAATTGAGCCGGATAGACTGAATTAAGCCAGCTCTAAAGCACACCGTACTCTTCATCTTCCAAGTAGAGATGCTCGTCTACTTACAATGAGGTTACTTCCTGAAAAACAGTACTTAAATCATGGGTTACCTGTGATGAATATAAGACATCATAAATATAAAAGCCTATTATATCATTTGGAATATATTACAGTGTCTACTCAATTAATATTTGCTTTTACTAACTTCTACATTGCAGGTAATTTAGAACATCATAGCTTAACCTAGCCCACTTTAAATATTCTCAGAACACTTGTAGTAGCCTATAGTTGGGCAAAACCATCTAATACAAAGCATATTTTATAACAATGTGTTGAATATCTCATATAATTTATTAAATATTGTAATGAAAGTGAAAAGCAGAATAGTATGATAATTAAAGTACAGTTACTACCAAATGAATATAGCTTTCATTCCATCATAAAATCGTAAATTGAAGCTTTGTAAGTCAGGGACCATCTGTATATAACAAATTAATTTTTAGATTGTAATAAGTTACTTTTAGCTTGGGTTTTCTGTTACTTGCTGCCAAATGAAAACTACCATAGATTTTCTTTGGAAATGTAAATGTACAGAAGGTGTAAATGTGTGTGTACATTGGTTATGAAACTTTTAGTTACAGTAATCATAAAATAAATAACAGGTTTTAATGACAAAAGGATTACCTTACATCACATAACTGAGAGAGTCTACAGCTAAGGCAATGATCTTTTGTCATTCAACAAGGACTTCAGCTCTGGTCTCTTATTCTCTTCACTCTCTCCTCCTTCATGTTCTACCTTCTCTTTCAGACCAAATCAAACCCCCTTCAATAATCTGGGGTGCTTCCTTTCAAACAGAATGGGTATCTACCTAGGTGAGCATTGAATATCTGAAAGAAAATTGTTTTTCAATTAGAAAAGGACAAATAGGTAATTAACAATGTCACTAGAGTGTTCATTTACATTATGCTTTTAGCCATGCTTTCAACTAAAAATCTGAAGAATTTTGAATTATACATTTAACACAGTCCAACCGATGTATAGGTTTGCCAAGAAAAAGTATACATAATTCCTAGGGTTGACTTTTGAAACATTTAACATAATTGCATATCACTGCCTTTTTATTAATACTGTATGACATTCCCTCAGGTGGTAATGACAAAAGTAATTTTAACACTGCTTCCTATGTGATAATCACTCTTCTGAGCAACAAGTAAACTCATTTAATTCTCACAATCATATATGACTTAAGTGATATTATTATCTCCATTTCACAGGGTAGTTAACTAGAGCATAGAGAGCTTAAGTGACTTGCCTAGTCTTACTCTTACTTAATGATTGAGCTGGGGTTTGAGGCCAGGTGGGTCTGGCTTCAGGGACAATAATCTTTGCCATTGTGTGTTCTGCATCTTTGTGTTGCTAGTTCTTAAAATTCAACTGAAGCTTGTTTTTTCTTCTTCCTTTTATATTCACTAATCATATATTATTCTGACTCTTGGCATAAAACCTTACAACTAAGACCCAGTGTACTGATATGTCCACTACATCTTTTTTATTTTTGAATACATGAAGAAAGTGAATAGAGGAAATATTTCATTATGTATTGAATTATGATTGAGTTTTCTCTTTTAATTCTTGGATTTGAACTGCAGTGGTGTATGATTCAGGTAAAAAAATGTACTAGAAGAATTCTATTGAGAAAGAATGGCATATTATTAGCTTTAGCAATGCACATCTGTGTCTAACACCTGCTTGCACTTATTTATTTTTTCTCCCTTTGTGGGCTGATAAAGCAAATAATCAAGATCATTTTGAATATTTTGTTTATGTAACTAAGAAAGTCATGAACCATGAACAATTTAAGTGGAAATTGAAAAAATAAATGAAAATAAAAATATGCCTTTGGTTTTGCTGCTCTATTTTTTATTTAGTAAATGGAATCATTGCAAGTTAGATAGGTGGGAAGAGTTTAAGATTAATTTAGATGATTGTCAAATCCTCTATAAATTACAATTTCTATGATAAAAAATTAATTTAATGATCATTCAGGGTACAAACCTCATAACATTACAATACTAATTAAGATTTGGTTACTTGATAATTATAAACAATGGAAGCAAATACCTGAAACATAAAATGTGACAAATACCACAAGTTTACTGTAAAAATGAATTTACAAAAGGTGAACTCCAATTCCTAAAATGTCAACAAGACATTAATCTACCAAAATCTTAGAATCAAATTTCTAGAACAATTTGATGAAAATCATTATTAATAAAAATGGCATGATGGAATGGCTTCACCATCAAAGAGATTGGCCACTCATCCTAACATGGTTTTAATTATGATTTGACTCCTCTAAACAGTGTACATATGGGGAGATATTTGTCACCAGATGTACAACTAGGAGCCTGATTTGTGAATTTTAAATTTATTCAATGAAATGTATTAAATGCCTGCTATGATCTAGGCATATGGGTATACAGCACTGAAGAAACAGACAAAAGTGTCATAACATTATAGAAGTGTAGAATGGTTTGAAAAAATAGACACATAACTTTCCAGTGGAGTGGAACTGGTGAATGCTGGAATAGCCCACTGGTAGAGAATGTAACCTGATACATAACAATAAAACATGGGTTAATCTCTTTGAAAACGGATTTTGAGAAGCACATGAGTCTGAGTCAGAAGTAACCCATGTGAGACAAAACCATAGTTACACATCAACAGATACTTTTACATAACTGCACATTCATTTTTCACTAAGAAATTGCATCCTCAACATTTTTACTTCCCTTTTCCATCATCTCAACCCCCACTGATAACTGTTTACTCACAAAGCCATTGCTGAAAGTACAGTAACATGATATTTAAATACAAAGCATAAAGAGAGAGAAATAAATACATAAATGATTCTTGGTCAAAACAGTTAAAAAGCCATCATTTATTTACCACTATACATCTAAATTACTGGGCTCAGTCCCTGGTAGAATTATCTATCCCAACAATGAGAGTGACTCAGATTTTTCATCTGACCCCATAAATTAGTAGGTTGCTCTGGGAGAATGACTAAGGGTCTTTGCCTAGTCATTTAATTGTATAGTATACGTAAAGGAGACAGAGAGTTCTAATATTCTCATCCAAACATTGTTGGGTTGAGTTTTCCAAGCTAAAGTACAGAGACCTTCATGCTTCATACTTATTTCTTTCTTAAGAAGGTTAATTTTCTTTTTCCCATTCTTTTGTTAATTAGAGTTTGGGGGAATCAACCAAATTTTGGAGAATGCCTTATCGGAAGATGCCAAGACGAAAAAAATACATGAAAGTAGTCTCTTTCCAGAGCAAGTTTCTCCTGTTTGAGAAAGTCAAATGCGTAGTCTGCATGTTTCACCTTGTATTTATATTGAATCTTTCTCAGCAATATGCTCTATGCATCTTCACAGATTTCACAGTTACCTTCAAATTCAGCAGATCAATGTGAATCAGAGAACAACTAAAAAACAAGAAGCTAAAAAACAAACTAAAAAAAAAAACAACTAGCCACTTCAAAATTAATTATAATATTTAATCTTGATTTAAAATAAAATAACAGAATGAACACCGTTGAGGACTAAGTTAATCATATGGAAGATAAATTCAGACCAATATCCTCAGTCAATGAAGGAGAAAGGCAAAAGTAATCTTTTATTATTTCCATGAGTATTTTTTCTTCCCCATGGCAGAGCATCTGCCTTTAACACACAAGAGCTTCAGGTGATTTGCTTTAGTCAATTAATTGTCTCTGTCGCCACTTCTGAAAAGAAGCTTCAAGTCCATTTTTCTTTTGTGTCATGAAGCTTGCTGTGTTCTAGAGAGGCTGTTTTTTCAGCCTAATTCCTGGAGTGAAAACTACAGGCTATTACTGTTTTACAAAATGTTTTGCTACTGCATAATGTTCTAGGACCTAATGACAGATTTATCATTATTCTTGCATAGTCTTACTCCAGATAGACGTATGCAATGTGAGAAAATAAACATCTTTACACCACCATATTTAGAGAGACTACATAACTTTATGTTTCCTGTTTGATAGACAAGTTGAGTATTACTATATCAGAAAACCTTAAGCAGGTGGCAATATCCTCATGTCCAAGTACTAGACAGTGAAAAACTGCTAGTAGAAATTAAAAGGCCAGTGATGGGATGCAGTGGCCAAACATTTTTAAAAACTGCATCAACTTTAATTTTGGAAGCAAATAAATTGTTGACTCAGCTTGTGTCTTTGGTGTATAGGGAAACAGTGTTGTATACTTGCTGTGGTGCCATTGGTTACGTTTATCAGGTTTCCACTAGACATGAGATGAACTCATGTGAATTGGCTTGATTGCATGCAAAGTTTTAGGGGCACAGAAAGTTAAGGATCTTTGTCTTTTACAGAGTTGGGATATTAAATAATTAAAGGTTTAAAAATTCTAAAATATGTCAATGAACACACATACATAAACATACAAACCACATTCTAACTTAACAGAAACCAGAAGAAAATGATTGACAGTTTTGACCACATATATATTGCATATTGGTAATATACTTCATAAACTAAATGAAAAAAAATTGCAGACTAGCAGGAATATGTTCACCATGTGAAAAAGATAAAAATTAATATTATTTATAAATTAATTTCTCTTACAAATGGAGACCAAAAAATTATGATTAAATATAGGAATGAGCTCAGCAAAGAAGAGATAATTCACCAAAAAAAAAAAATCACTGTCAAAAATGTATAAAAATGTGTTCAGTGTGAACATTTAATAACAAGATAAATACATTGAAATTACATATGAAATAACTTTCCAATGTCTGATAGTCTCAAGCTGTAGGAAAAAAAAAATTCGTATTTACTTTTGAAGAAAGTAAAAATTTGTGTCATCTTTTAAAAGTGTAGTTTGGCAATATCTACCATTTTAAATTAAATATACTATCTTGATAGATATGATTTCTGGGTATAAATTGCATGGAAATTCTTATAAATGTAAATGTATTATATGTAAATTAAGGGCACTAATATTTGTAAGGGGGAAAGATAGTAACAACCAAGCAAGATGGAAGGTTAAGGTACACTATATGTAAAAAATGACATATTAAGGCACTTAAGAATAGCATAACTCTAGCAGAGTTGCTTAAGGAGTCATATTCTCTGTTTCCCCATAACGAAAAATCCAATGTGTATTCCCATAAATAACTGGATGGATGGGTAGTTGAAGATAATTTGGTAGAGCGAGGTGGTTTTATGTTCAGAAAAGACAATTTAAGGAAAAGTTAAATATAAAAATAATAAATAATAAATAAATATATATATATATATATATGTTTAAAGAAGCCTTTGGGAAATGTGAGACATCTAAACATAGTAGAAAAATACTGAAAATGTGGTACATATACACCACAGAATACTATGCAGCCATGAGAAAAAATGAGATTATGTTCTTTGCAGGGACATGGATAGAGCTGGAGGTCATTATCCTTAGCAAACTAACTCGGGGAAATACAGCACGTTCTCACTTTTAAGTGGGAGCTAAATGATGAGAACTCATGGACATATAGAGGGGAGCAACACACACTGGGCCTATTGGCCAGTGGAAGATGAGAGGAGAGAGAGGATCAGGAAAAATAACTAATGGCTACTAGGCTTGACACCTCGGTGATGAAATAGTCTGTACAACAAGCTCCCATGACACAAGTTTGCCTATGCAACAAACCTGCACATCCTGTACATGTACTTTGAACTTTAAATACAATTTTTAAATATCTTATTTATATGTAAAAGGTAACTTTTCAATTCCCATATTGCATATTTCTTTACTACTCAGTGAACATTTATTAAATGCCTGTCATGTGCCAGGCATTTTCTAAGAAGTGTTGGATAAAGTGGGCATGATTTCTGCCCTCATAAAGTTATATTGAGAAAGACAGGTGATAAACAGTTGTACAAACAAATAAATGTAAAATTTCAAGTTTGATAAGTGATAAGATAGAAAATAATAATATGTTTTGAGAGGGAATAACAAGATGGGTGAAAAATTTTCCTTGAAAGTATTGTTTGGCAAGACTACTTTGAGAAACTGACATTTAACCTGTGATTTAAACAATAAGAAGCCAGATATAATGGTATGAAAATTACCCTATAAAAAGTAAACTTCATATGTAAAGATCATAAAGAAGTTAAGAGCTCAGCATATTTAAGAAATTGAAGGAAAGTTAGCATGGCTGGGACTGTTAAAAATGATTGGCATTATACGAAATAGAAACAGTCATCATGGGGGAGATAAATTATGACTTACAAGCCATGGAAAATGAATTTAATTCTATTCTGAGTTCAGTAGGAGAAAACGTTTAGCTTTTCTGTGCCTCAGTTTCTTCATTTGTAAAATAATGATAACCATAAATCATAAGGCATTCATGAAAATTAAATTAGTTGAGATAAATTAAATTAGAATAGTACCCAGCACAAAGGAAGTACTCTATAATTATTATATTGTTATTTATGATAATAAAT
Source organism: Cheracebus regulus (assembly GCA_963574635.1). Taxonomy (NCBI): domain Eukaryota; kingdom Metazoa; phylum Chordata; class Mammalia; order Primates; family Pitheciidae; genus Cheracebus; species Cheracebus regulus. The sequence goes on along the minus strand of CAUYQU010072481.1, from coordinate 10,786 downwards.
TATTGAAAGCCCTGAAGATATATCCCCATGTTTATCATTATTCAGGAGAAAAATCAGAGTAGATAGGGGCCAGATAGTAGATATTTGACCTTTGTTGAACATGTTCTCTACCACAGCTACCCAACTCTGCCATTGTAATGTGAAAATAGTAAGAAACAATAAGTAAATAAATATGTTTATTTTTATTAAAATCTTATTTACAAAAACAGGGAGTGGGCTCCGTTTGGTCTGTGGGCTGTAGATGCCACTCCCTGAATCAAAGAATTAACCAAGGTAAACACGTGTAGGTATCACCCACAAATCCCAAATAGGACTAACAATCTGGAAGTCAGTCAACTTAATACCAGAAGGTATGGTTACTGAAAAAAACAATGAAAACTGTAGTTAAATCAATGATTTTAAAAAACGTATTTGTGATCAGTAGCAAAATAAGTGCCACAAATTATTGCCCTCCCAAACCATACCCTGTAGTATCTATTCATTTTGATGAGCCTTAGCTAATTTGTCAACTTACTACAGACCTATGAGAAATCTTAGCCAAGATGGGCTAGGCCTTGCCCAGGTCAGCACACTAGCCAGCCTGGCTGAAATTGGTGACTTACAGAACCACTAGTAAGTAAGTGTTTTAAGCTTCTATGATTTGGGATTTTTCCTAGGCAGTAAAAATTAACTGACATTATAGTTAGATGAAGTACTATTATCACAGCATTAAACAGATGACTTATCTTTCTTATATGTTGGTAAAACTTATATATGACAGAATTAATATTAGTAGCAATATTTACTGAGTATTCACTATACATAGGGGCTGTAGTTAAGGAATGCACTGGAACCAGGAAGATCATGGCACCTGCCTTCATAAAAGTTTACATTTGTCATGTTAGAAAAATTTTGCCAGTAAAGGTTGATTTTTACATGAACTTCAAAACAAGTTTCTGGAATAGTCTGGTGGATAGTCAAGATTAACCGTTGGCAATGGCAAAAATCAACAATCATAGAAACTTCCAAAAAACTAGCTAAATGAGGCTCTAACCAAGATGAGTCAGAGTCTTAAGGCATTTCAGATTTTTTTAGGAAACAGGTACAATCGTGCTTTCTCTTCTTTTACTGGTTGCTTCCATAATGAAAAATAATGCTGTGATGCTCTTTTTTCCAATTTTAGTTCTGTGGGGCAGTTTTTCTCTACATGTGGTGTGCACACTGCCTTTTTTTTTTTTTTTTTCTATGAATCTGTTGCAAGTGGGAGCCCTGGGTATGTGGTACATGAGCATTTTCAAAGGAGCTTTGGCAGGTTTCCAGTCCTTTGATATCTACTTCCGCTCTGTATGCTATAATACTTTCTATTCTGAGTCTTAGCTGCAATATTTTGCATCTTACAAGTGTTTGCTGTTGGTTCTTTTAAATGTACTTAAAAATTTGGTGACTTGCAAACAATAAGACAACTGCATAATATAGCCCTATAATGCACTTTACATACATTATCTTTTAAACTAAAAATTCAGAGAATCAAATGTCTTCACCTTTCTCACCTGTCTTAAAACCATATTATTAAATGTATTTAGTTGAAACATTATTATTATTAATATACTTATTTGATACATTGAAAATAATATTTCTCAACTCATGACTACAGAGAGTTTCCAACACATTTCTAACCAGAGCTGAGATCTGCTGCACACTTACTGAGCTATGACATCCCTGCTGTTTCTGAGATGGAAAAAAACAAAAAGTGAAAAGCAAAGCAGTGTGTCCATTGTCAAAAGCTTAAGTTCAATCTGACTGAAATTGGTTCCATGTAAATTGGTATTAAAACATGAAGGGTAATATTTATCTGTGTTATCTAAATTATATACATAGTAAAAAATAAATTATAAACATCAATTCACATTTATATTTATGTAGGATATTGTCAACAGAAGTTATCCAATGTATTAAATTAAAATTATTTTAAAATTATTCCCCACATGCAGTAGTGCTTTATCATCTAAGTCATTCTAATATGTACTCAAATACTCCTAAAAACACTCTATTGTCAGGAAACTAACACTATGACTCAGATAATCAGTGAAAGGGGCATTATAGAAAGAAACAGGTGGGAAACTATCCTCTCAATGTGTCAATAATTTTGAATATATTTAAGAAAATACTCTTAATAGAGAACTGATAAATTATTCATGAGTTTAAACATTTCAATTCTTTTCCCATTTTTTATGTTTTCTAAAAATTTACTATCTAAAATTTTTACTTAAGTTCACCGTAGATAACATGGTCTAGGCTCATAATGGGCAAATCCAGTCTTTCATACTTTCTAAGTATGCTGAAAAAATATTAATAAAATCTTATACCTAAACCCTGTTTATGTCACATGCATTGTTGCATATTCTCAACTTTCTGATTTTAGTTGTTTTAGTTTTACATCAATAGACAATCTTGATTTTAAAATAAAAATTTTTAACTAATTTTATGGATTGCAATGTTATAGGATGCCCTTGTAATTTTGAAAATTACAAGCCAGAGAAAGAAAGCCAAGCAAAGAGAAGCATTTTCCTAAGAGGAATAAACAGAGATCAATATCTGAGGCTGCCAAGGCAGCTATAATTTAGGGGGCAATAGAAAAGTAGAGGAATCCACAGAGAAGGAGTCACAAAATCTGCATAAAAGTTTAATTCTGCTGCTTAGCCACCTCCTAAATTGCAAATTCATGAGGTGTAATTCTGAGGACCAACCTAAAACAGTGCTGGGATGCAGTGACTTCAGAAATTGTTCAATGCTGAGAAGATATCTGGGAGACTGGAGCAAGAAGAGTTTAGTTGAACATCCTAGGCATTCAGTTGAGGCACTAAAGACCACATCCTTACTCCCAGAACAATGCCCAAGGAGTAAATGCCATGCCAAGTAGCTAAAGGCAAACTTGGAATAGACCAACGCAACAAAGTCTAAAACCAAGCCAGCACCGATCAAGATCATCATCCAGGAAGTTAACTGCTTGCTAGAACAGAACTTAACACCTCTGCTACATAGAATTTACACACACACACACACACACACACACACACACACACACACACACACACATATATATTTAGTAGTTATGTATAAAATAAATAAATCATCTCATAAGTTGTAATACGTGTGACTGGATTTTTATTTACTATTTATAAATTGTTAAACAAATTCTGTTAATAAATTTTTCATTTTGAAAAAATTTCCTCAATCATTTCATCAACTCAATTCAAGGAACCTGGATTACATCAGCCTTCACCCTTACCATTCTTCTCATGCAGTCACTGTTGATTGTGTTCAATTTTTTTTCTTTTTGTTGCTATTTATGTCATGCAGCTTTCATTAATTCTAAGACACTCATATTCACATCTTAATGTTTTTGAAATTAGGATGTTCTTTATAACCATTTATGAGTAATTATTTAATGACTAAGTTATTTTGGGTAATTGCTGTATTAAGTAATTCTGCATAGTGCTATCAATGTATTCTTTGAATGAACTCTGGTAAATATTTAGAAATGCAGCTAGCTATTTGATATTAAATATATAACACAAAGATAAAAAAATTGTTTTAGAGGTACATAAAAGTTATCAGTCTAAGGAAACGTTACATTAAAGGAATACATTGGCATCTCAAAAATCTAGATCTGACTGAGCCTTGGTTCTGACATTTACTAGCTGCCAGGCCTTAGAAAATGTGGGGAGCGAGGGAGGAAGGGAGAGAAGGAAGGAAGGAAGGAAGGAAGGAAGGAAGGAAGGAAGGAAGGAAGGAAAGAAGGAGGAGGGAGGGAGGGAGGGAAGGAGGGAAAGAGGGAGGGGAAGGAATAGAAGAAAACTATTTGATATAATGGGTTTGATATAAAGAAAATATTTGATACATTCAGAAATGTATTATATACTTATTTATAAGTAAACTTGATAGAAATACAATATCTTGATTATCCTTCTACCCTCTAGACTTTAAGCTCTGTATAGGAAAATATGTCTTTTTTTCTTTCCTACTCAGCAACTAGCTTATAATTGAATTAAAAAATATATGGTGAATAAATGGTATGTCTTGTTGAATTCTAGTTTTCCAAAGGAGAAAAACTTCCTCATAAAATTATTGGATTACTAAACTTAACAAGAGAAATTAAGAAATAGTTTCTGTTCAATAATATCCAACTTAATTTTAGACTTCTAAGCACTGTTGTGAAACAAATATTAAGATAAGTATACTTCTCTCTGTGATAGAGAAAGCTAAAAATTTATAATGAATTTTGGACTTTAAATGATATCTGTAACAACTCTTTCAAGACACTTGTATATTTGTCCTCTCTGCAGATTTGAGAAAGCAAAACTACAAGAAGACCAGGAGGATGACAGAGCTCTAGACACAGTAGCTGCAGGAGAGAGCGAGAGACGGACTCACTGCCAGGGAAAGAAATAAAAACTATGTTTTTTTAAAAAATGCAATCTTTCATGGTCAACAAAACAGGCTCTAGAATCAGGCATATTTAAGTTGACCTTCTTCTCCCTATAATATAAATATTATAATATTACCTTAGGCAAGCTCTTCTCTAACCCTTAGACTAATTTTAAGATTTAAGGAATATAATCCATACCAAATGTTTAGCAGGCTGTCATAAAGAAAACCTCAGTCAATTATAACTTTTATTATTGTTACTATTGCTGAAGATGGTTCAAAACAATTTAGAAAAACATATTTTATTACCTTCTATCTTATCTGTTTAATATAACTGGGAACAATGCATTTCAGAAAGATATCCAGGATCCAAGACATTTAAAATAGATGAAAACCTTTTGTGTTTAATAGAGCATGTTTTGGTTACTTGGCAAATCTATCCATGTGGGATATCTTCTCTTCCAGAGAAAGTGAAAAAAGGAGAACAGGCTATCTAGCTTACATTTCATACTCAGTTACAGTCACAATAAGTTAGAGTAAAGAATGTTTCCTTTACAGTTGATATTGTCCTTGAAAATAAATGTTACAGCTTTGCCCATTTTGATAAACAATATAGAAAAATATGGAGATTCATACAGCTTCTTCAGAGAATCGATTTCCTTGATCATTATTATTCATTTTTACATGGCCCCTGTGAGATGGGGATATGTGATGTGGCAAATTGGCTCAAACAAAAGTGAAAAGTGACCAAGGATTTGAGCTTATCTTTCTTCTGTTTTCAGAAGAAAGGCTGTGTCTGTGTTCTCCCCTTTAAGCCACTCAGTTACTTTGCAGCCACTCCCCTTGGCTTCTAACAACAACAAGATGTCATCATTCCCAAAGAGGCAACTGCATTTAGTTACTGTGTTCTAGACATGCACACATACCAAGTTCACACCTAATTAAATAATAAAATCATTTTTTAAAAATGTTCAAGTTCCTTGTATTTGAAAGAGACCAAAAGTAAAATGACTGCACATTATACTGGCATAAATGAAGAGGTCAGCAGAAGGGATGCCATGGACTGTGGATACAGGCACATGCATAATGGGAGAGCGTCCCAGACTTCAGCCTGTGAGTCACTGCCCAGTACAGGTAAACAGCAGGCCAACCTGTTAAATCGTTCTCTAATATTAGCTAAAATCTTCACTTAGTGTGCCCTGCTTAAGGTCATTCTCTCCCAAAAGGTTTTAGGGATGTTATCCTTTATTTAGAAAGCAATTTAAAGCAAATACTCTGTTACATAAAAAAGATACTAAAAATAATTCACTGAATCATTTACATATAGTTCAATGAAAAAGGGTTATATGATTTCTCAGTTATGTTTTTCCATGTAATTAAATTAAATAAGCATAAAAATGTATAAACATATATATTATAAATATATATCAAATAATTTATATTTGTGTCTATGACATAATTTTTATATACTCATATTATCTTTTTCATTTTAATAAAGGCTCATCAGCTATTTTCCTTTTCCTTTTAATTGCTTATTAAATTTAATTGCTTATGTATTACTTATCTCTGCTTATTTTTATTTTTTAAGTATTTAGGTATAAGTCAAAATTTATTTTTTGACTTATAAGTCAAAGATAAGTCAAAATTTATTTCTTTTAGATTTCCCATTATTTCACACAAGGAATGCAAAAGTATACTAGAAAATGGTGTGGTTATAACCATCTGATGTTTTACTCAGGCAAAAGTATATTAGAAAATGGTGTGGTTATAAACGTCTCATGTTGAATAACTAGGTCTCAGAGCATCCTTAATGGTATCTTCTTCCCAGCAGAGTAAAAATACAAAATTATATTTAAGGGCTCCAGATGTATTGTCAAATAAAAAGCATCCCTAGAACTATTTGATGTATCATTTACTTGTTTCCACCTTTATCAAGCAGAGCAAAACTTGACCTCACATTAATATATCTTTTTTCTGAAAATGTTAAAGCCATCAGTACAGCCTCTCATTTTACCGATGTTGTTTACTAGCAGAATGTCACAGATAGGAAATATACTGACAGTAAAGACCCACAGAATCTCTCTAAGTGCCTCAATATGGACATTTCAAGACAAGCTCCTTGGGACCTACTAGTGCCACAGTGTGAAGGTTAAGCTACATAGTCAAATGGAGGGAAGTGTGCACATTTGATAGTTTCACTTTTTCAATGTAAACATGACCTAAATTTAAAGCATAAACTTGCTTAACACTGTTTATAATTCAATTATGAGAACCAGTCTATGTATGTCAGTACTTCCTTTTAACATATAAAAGAATATTTTTACCCCTATTTAAGTAAGATAAGAGGTCACTCACAAAAAGAATGTAAACTATTTGAGTTTTTAAAATATTAGATTTAATTGGCAAAATACAACAGGTAAAAGCACAAATGTGCTTTCTAAAAAATTACATCTGATTAATTTCATTAGTAGGCTGAAAAGAAGAAAAAGTACTTGGTATCAAATTTTGAAAATTCAAATATTTTCTCAAACATTTTTGTTTTCATAAATTAGATTTCTCTTTAGCAATTCATAAGATAACTTTATTTCAATAGTAAATAATCACCAGAGAATAATGCACACACAGTTTATACATAAGATTGTAATAGGTGATCACCAGAAAATAATGCATATACAGTTTATGCATAGGATTGAATATGGTTGTAATCACCAAATTCATTTTAAATTTGCCATATTTTTAAAGCAAACTATTTCTTCCATAGACTCTTTCTAATTTACCTGTAGTCAACTTTTATGTGCAATAAAAGAAATTCAAAATTGATGACACATTTTATAAATTTTTTCTCTCCATATGTATAAATATAATGTTAAAAATGCACTTTACAAATCAAAACCACAAGATACCACATCACAATCACTAGGATGGGTAGAATTGAAAAACTGGAAAATGTAAAACTGGAGAAACTGGAACCCTCGAATTTCCTGATGAGATTGTAAAATGGTGAAGCCACCGTGAAAAACAGCTTAGTAGTTCTTGAAGAAGTTAAACATAGATTGCCATATGACAGCAATTTCATTCCTAGGTTTATGTCCAAATGAATTTAAAAGAAGTGTTCAACAAAAACTTATATAAGAATGTTCATAACAGCACTATTTATAATAGTCAAAAGGTTGGAACAACTCAATTGTGCATCAATTAATGAATGCATAAACAAACTGTGGTATATCCACTTTGGAATGGTTAAATGGAATATCATTTAACCAGAAAAAGGGATGAAATACTAATCCACATTACAGTATGGATAAATCTTGAAAGCATTATACTAAATGAAAGAAGGTGGACGCATAAGGACGCATATTGAATGATTCCGTTTATATGCAGTATCCAAAATAGACAAGTGCATTCAGATGGAAAACAGAATCATGGCTGTCCAGGGCTAGGGATTAGAGAGAATGTGGGATGACTGCTAAATGGGTATGGGATTTTTGGGGGGGTGATGAAAAATGCTCTGGAACTAGTGTTGCATAATGTTGTAAATGTCCTAAATGCCACTCAATTGTACACGTTAAAATGATTAAAACAGTAAAGTTTATTTTATGTGTATTACACCAACATTTTTTTAAACTACATTGTTGACAATGACTGGCCATATGGTCTACTGTTTATTCAAGAATTTATGTGTTTATTGAATTTCATAGAGATTTTCTAATGAAAACCTGAAAGCATGAATAGCTCTGTTCTCTCGTGGATTCATAACATTAATGACAGTAAATGAATTTGTAAATGGATATAAGCATATAATGGCAAAGATCATTAACTGTGAACTAATATCAGCAAGTAATATTTGTCAATAATATTTAGGAAACTTGGATGAAAACTGATGAATGATATGGCAGAGAATGTTTATTGTTTCTAGAGTTCATTCTCCTTACTTTGTTTATAAAATTTGTAGATGGGAACAGAAAATTAATTTACAGCCTATTCCCAAAACGTTGTACTCCCAAAGTTAAATTATGAGTCATGCATTAATTTTCCCAAAGTATAACAGTGGTCTTTGTCCAGACGAGGCACCAGAAGCTGGATTTATCAATTATTATTAACTATTAAAGGCAATATCTAAAATGGAGATTATTAAGTGTGGAAATATTAAGATTATGCAGAATTTCTACCAAGATATCAATAGTGAGAGAATTTAACTTCTAAGCACTGCTTTTGCAAATTTTGAAACATATTTTATTTATACAACAAAAGTCTTCAGTATCTTAATAAAATTCTTATGCTGTCTCACTCTGTATGAGTTATAGTAATAAAGAATCTGCTTTAGAAACAAGAAGAAATAATCCATATCAACTTTAAATGAAGGTCCCTTTCCTTGCAAACCGTAAAGCACTTGCAACAGCAAGCAAAATGTGTTAGGTAAAGAAGCCTAGGGATTTTGGAATGTAAACAATTTTGCTATTTAAAATACGCATGTGTTTGAATTCTTCAAAGAACAGTCTTTGTACTATCTTCAACATGCATATATCATTTTCTGCAATTTAAAAGATTCACTTGTATTTTTTGGTAATACACTGGTATTTGGATATGGGGAGTATACAGTGAGATGAGGAACAATGAATGAGAAATAATGTATTAAGAATGTTTATATTTTACAGGTTTAAGAAGAAACTATGGAAGTTGTAGCCCAAGATTATGTGGTAATCTTGATGCACAGAGACTGGACCCAATTGCAGTCAAACTCTTAAATAGATTAAATTTGTTCTAACCTAATCTCTCTCAGAAATTCCTTCTAACTCAGTCATCTCCTTGGGCAAATCCTATGGGACAGTAGTTTCAGTGGACACTACCATGAATCATATAATGACTCAGAATATAAAACTTTTATTCTCTTCCATCTTAATCTCACTGTCATTCACCTTTAGCTAGGTACTTAATCTCAGTTTTTTATCGTATGATCATACTTTACACTCCACGTCATTCAAGTATTAAAACTTTTTAAGGAATTAACATTTTGGATTGCAAAGTTGCAAAATTTATTAATTTCAAAATTAATCTTAAAATAATGCATCCAACTTTAATTGGTTAGTCTCCTATGAGTGAAAAAATCTAGTGTCATGTGTCAAGCAAAATGAATTAGACACTCTCAAAATATTATTCATAATTTTCTGTTTTAGATTATTAATTGCTGCCTTCAATAGAACAAAATTATCTAAAAAGATATCTAAATTTAGGTGAAATATATACATTTAGATTACCAATACTTTAGGTTTAAGTATTTTTATGTAACTACTCTCATTTTAGAAAGCAAAAAACTTCCTCTTAAGATGTATTTGTCTGCAGTTTTCATATCTTGTGATGTTGTTGGTTGATTTTGGTTTCAGGGTAATGCAGATATCCTAAAGTGAGTTGGGAATTATTCCAACCTCCTCTATTTTCTCAAATAATTTCTGTAGAATTGATATTACTTATCCATAATTGTTTGATATAAATAACCCATGAAGCCATCTGGACCTAAAGTGTTTTATTAAGGGGGATGATTTTTATAAATAATTTTCACATATGAGATTGATAAACGTTCAGATTATTTATTGATAGTTTGTGCCTTCAGGGGATTGGTCTATTTCATCTAAATTGTCAAATGTATATGCATGGAGCTGTTTGTGGTACTCTCTCTCTCAGTGTCTTCAGGGTCAGTAATGATATTCCCTCTTTTATTGTTTACGGGGTTATTTGTGTTTTCTTTCCTCTTCTCTTGCTAAGTCTGTTAAGAACTATATTAATATCAAAGTGATTGTACCATGCAATCATTTCCTGCTCGCCCTTGCTCTTTCTTGTATCCTTAGTATAAACTCAATTTTAGCTGACTGCATAAAGCCCATTTCTATTACTTACAACTTTAAGAATTCCAAGGTACCCTTATCTTAAGCAATACATAAGAAGATAAACAAAAATCTATAAGTACTTTTGGAGCACAACTGCTGAATAAATGAATTGGAAGAAGATTCCCTAAGGAATAAAAGCACAGTACAACTAAATAACTTTTATAAAGAAAAAGAAAAATATTGTGGATAAAATGACAGCTGCTTCCCCTTATTTTCCATTCTCCAAGCATAAAGATAAATTAAATTATTCTGGAAATGCTTTTTCTAACAAAGTGGACAGTTTTTTTATTTTTTATTTTTTATTGCATTTTAGGTTTTGGGGTACATGTGAAGAACATACAATATTGTTGCATAGATACACACGTGGCAGTGTGATTTGTTGCCTTCCTCCCCTTCACCTATATCTGGCATTTCTCCCCATGCTATCTCCCCCCAACTCCCCACCCCCCACTGTCCCTCCCCTATTTCCCCCCAACATACCCCAGCGTATAGTGCTC